>NQII01003295.1:61962-117722 GCA_002778355.1 Clitarchus hookeri
CTGCTGGCCCGTGCCGCCCGACCGCACCGTCACCTTCACACCACAAGCACGCCACACCCTCGCATACACATATTTACACTCACTTTCACATTTACAGGCTGTTCACGGTTAATTCAGCACTTTTGAAATCCTAATCACTTTATTCATGCGTAGGTCAAGTGAATCTGAGAAATTATTACTTACGCAGCGTAGCGCGCGTACTTCCTACGCAACTTGTCCTACACGCATGATCGAACAGCCTTGTTCTCAAGGTGTTGTACACCGCAACTTTGAACACGATAATTTGATATAAAAATACGTTTCCGGATAAAGTACATAGGGCTTTTGTGTTTCTATTGGTCCAAAGAAACTATTTCTGGAGTTCAAGCACCGAGTTTCCGAACAGCCCGTACATAAAATGAGAAGAAAGCAGAGCTTTCAAAAGTGCTCAGTTAACCGTACACAGCGTATACGAGAACATGTTGGGGAAGTAGAGCGTGGCTGAAAGAACGAGCAGGTGTAGGCAGGGCAGGCCCACCTGGCTGTCGGAGGTGCTGAGCGACTGGCTGCGCTCGGTGTCGGAGATGTCGATCTCCTCGCAGCGGCTGTCGTTGCGCGCGCTGAAGATGTTGAGCTGGTCGCTGCGGCGGCGCAGCGTGTCGGGCGACCACACCTCGGGCTCGGGCTCGTCGTCGGGCGTGAGCGGGCCCCCGGCGCCGCCCAGCTGGCCCTTCATCCACTGCGCGAGGTGCAGCGCGCTACCCTTGCTCGAGCCCGACTTGCCCAGCCGGCGGCACCGTAGCTCGATCAGCTCGTCAAGGTGGCGCTGCGAGCCGCACTCTGCCGCCACCGCCTGCCCCCGACAACACACACACCTCTGCACTCACAGCACCAGTCATACTTATAGTCCAGTCACGGTTTCTTCACACTTTTTGAACCAAACTTCGACAAATCACCCCATGTATGACTTTTTGTTTGCTTCCTAAATATATCATCTATCACAAAGTTTTATACTACAATTAACACAATTCTACATAATGTTTTGGTTAAATTGAACATCTACTCATAATTTATCCATAAATTATAATATCTCATTCATAATTAATGTGAATAAAAACAGAGAAAATACGTGTATAGGTAATGCCAAATAAGAGGTATTTCTTTTGAGAAATATTGTTACACTGAGTGCGCAAGAATGCGGTGCGTAGTCCCTTCGGTGTAATTTTCTATACTTGGTTAATCTTTGTTGGCATGAGGCGGAGGAATATGCTGGAAGAACAACGTAAGCAGAGCGTTAGAAAAGTTGGAAGTAACCATGAATGGTCTATGCTTTCAACTTTTCTTAAGCCCTGCTTAAGTTATGCTTACAGCACATTCCTCCTCGTCCAAAGTATAGAAAGTAACACCAAAAGAACAGCGCACCGAACCCGTGAACACTCAGGTTGTTAATATTTTGCATGATAACTATTTCCTGCTAGGCATTACTAACACACCTATTTTCCCTCTGTTCTTATTTAATATTGTTTATGAATAAAATATTATAATATAAATGAAAGATAAAATATAATATAATAAAAAAACATACATAACGATAAAATGTGAATAACAGTTCAATTTATCAAATAATAACATACTTGTAGGTTAACGGAAGTATAAAACGCTGGTGACACATTGCATAGTTAGGAAACAACCAAACATGTCATAGACGGGGTGATTTTGCAAAGGTTCGATTCAAAAAGTGTGACGATACCGCGGATGGCCGACACACCACATGCGTAGCCAGGAGCGTCGGGAGAGTTCCTTGTTAAAGAGGGAAAGGTTAATGGTGGCAAGGTCTTGTCAAGGTATATTCTACTTAGGTTAGGAACAAAATTAACTATATTTCTTATGGGAGTGTTTGACACAAGGAAAATTTCCGCCGCAAGGTGCGCTGGTGTTCCAAAGAGGTAGCTTTTAAGCTGGCGGTAAATATATAAATCCAATTTTTTGTGTGTAACGGTTCGTGTTTGGCTCGAATTATGATTTTATAATTGTCCCAACTAAAATTTTAGGTATTAACTTTTTTTANTGTAACGGTTCGTGTTTGGCTCGAATTATGATTTTATAATTGTCCCAACTAAAATTTTAGGTATTAACTTTTTTTTAGCATATATTATTTACGCCCTCCAATTGTGTTTGCATGACTTAACAGTAAAAATACCACCGTGTTTGGCNTTTTTTTAGCATATATTATTTACGCCCTCCAATTGTGTTTGCATGACTTAACAGTAAAAATACCACCGTGTTTGGCATCGAGAGTTCATAATCAAGCTTATTTCAATGGCAAAACGTTCCAAATTTTAAGTGTGCTTTACGTACGTTCGAACACAATACAAATTTGAAGATTTTACACCATTATATTTCTTAGCATCAGAGGTAAAGGGCACTATGTTCATATTGTACAAAACTGAGGTTTTGACATTGTCTTATTTTATTTTTCACATTTCTCGTGCTCTGTTCCGGGGTGCAAAGCACTATATCCTACGTGGAATAATAAAAAATTTAGCTTGTAAGAAAGGGCTCTATGTGCCATCATGGTATCGAGGTAAAGAGCACTCCTGCGAAGTTCCATATTTGTGACACAAATGCCATTTACCTGCAATACACAGATTTATTCTATGAAAATTGCAATTATCCCACTTGCTTACATACAAGCTTTACAAAGTACCCAACTCCAAAATTTAGTATTGGAATACATAAGATTATTATTTACACACAAATTGTTCTCCATTCAGATATTCTAAGCAAAATTCTTACCATACCAGTATAAACTTTACTATTTAACATTATAATTTACTTCCATTGTTAGTAAATATGCATAAAGTATGAATCTTAATCTTAATGGTTTTCTTGTGGCTTGCCTTGGTGAAGTTTTCCGCAGTCTCAAGTAAAACTAAGATTGTTGGGGGAAGGGGGGAAATTCCTCCTTGCTCCACCCCCTTTTCAGACATCCCTGTACGTAGTGCAGTACAAACTGTCTTATTGGCAACCAACTAGGATTATTATATCAACGTCCTAACCCTGTCGTAGACCAATTTTAATATAGAATTGCCTATAGACTTTTAGTTTGACAACTCGTTACAAATAATTACAGACTGTTGTTAGTCATTTACCGTAAACATATTACTACAGGAAGAAGCATGAAGTCTCCAGATAGTCTGCATGAAAATCTAAGTCCGCGTGCAATAAATACCATACAGTTACATCCTGACAGGGAACGTATCTTCAGGGGCGGTTTCAGAATGATAATCTAAGCATGGGTTATTTGACCAGATTATTATATATATGAAAATAACTTCTGATTAGTGGTAAGTACCGTGCTGTTTCTTAACACNGGGTTATTTGACCAGATTATTATATATATGAAAATAACTTCTGATTAGTGGTAAGTACCGTGCTGTTTCTTAACACGCTTGTTTCCGGGTGGAAATTCTTTGTCAGTTCTGTGCCAATAGAAATGTCTGGTAATGATGCAGGGACGTTTCTGCTTGCGATTTGCTATTATTAGTTCGACCGCCTGTTGTTTGTTATTAATGGCGAAGCAAATGATTTGATAATTTTATTGGATAAATATTATTCATACCAAATACAATAATAATATGGAACTAATACAACTTCGTATAATATTTTTAGTGACATACGTATTAAGTGTTCCCAACACATAGCTGTTTTTATAACTATTGTACTAGTGATAACGAATAACTTAAAAACCTTAANCGTATTAAGTGTTCCCAACACATAGCTGTTTTTATAACTATTGTACTAGTGATAACGAATAACTTAAAAACCTTAAACGTGGACCTTTTTCAATAGACGTACACATTTTCTATAGTATTTTGGAATCACTCGTAGGTCCCAGTAGCATTCTTAAGACTTTATTTTTTGTACCGGAACTCTACTTTGTCTATAACTTCCCTAAATTTCTGTTTTATCCCGATGTTCTCATGGTTATCAAATTATCTTTCAATGGTAAGGGCTGGACTGGATGGCAATTTGATAGAATTGTTCAGGTCACTATTTTTAGATTAAATTATCGATTTTNAATGGTAAGGGCTGGACTGGATGGCAATTTGATAGAATTGTTCAGGTCACTATTTTTAGATTAAATTATCGATTTGCTCATTAATGGAAAGAAATCGTACTTTCCTTTTAGCTTGTATGTACTTTAAAAACACAACACAAGGAATTAAAGTCNCTCATTAATGGAAAGAAATCGTACTTTCCTTTTAGCTTGTATGTACTTTAAAAACACAACACAAGGAATTAAAGTCAAATACTACACAGAGCTATCATAACCTCAAATATTTTCAAGCAATTGTATAATTTTACACCAACTCAAGATAACTGTCTATTTCCAAGAAATTCTGCGATGTGTTCTATCTTTCCAAGGAAAATCAGAACATTTCCCTTAACTAAACTAAATTATACTTTGGTATTAATCATTTCCCATTTTCAAATGATTCTGTATGTCGCTAATTGAATCTCTGTTCACATAATAAACAAATTTTTTATTTCCATAAATAAAAAATAGACATCACCTGCCAATATAATATATGTTTAAAATACACAAACATAAACTCACGTCAGACAGGAATGATTATTACGTTTGATATAATTTATCTGTTAAGCCAAGTAATCGGAACCTATTTTATTAAAAATAACCACTTGTTAAAAGTAGATTAATCACTGGTTATTTTCAAACCGTATGGCAATAAAAAGGAAAATGTTTCTTACAAGCACTTAAAATTTAAATATTTCTTAGTTTTATTAAAAAAAAAAAACATTATATAACAGGCCCTTCGTTTTTATAAAAATATAATTTAGTACAAAAGTTAAATTCTGCTTGTTACCATGACTGGAACGAATGCTGGTTGTCAGATTTCTATAACTAAAGTAGTTTCACTGTTTCCTCCCGTCGAAAGTCATTTATACTGTCCTATAACCTTTATTTTTATTTTCGCTTCATAGGTTGATACATGAAATCGAAATCACGCACTTAATATGTAACGACAACTCTTATCCTATTGATAAATGAGCACATTTATTTACTTCTAAGGACCTCGCTGATAATCCAGGCACCTTACGTAGAGTACCGTTCAAGGTAGCTTTGACATTTTCGTCTGTTTGTTTAAATAAACCACGTATATTTAAAACCAATATTACTATGTTGTACACAGACATTATTAAAATTAAAGCTACTGGAAGTACCACACACTACCATAAAAGTCTGCAGTCTGAGGATGATATTCAAGTAACGGAATGGGTAGTCATTTAAAAAATAGAAATAGTTTACTCTATTTAATGAACCAAATTTTTTTTATTCATTTTTTAAATTTATCTATCACTTTGCCAACAAACTTAGTATTTTAAAACATATATCACACACATTACTTTGTGTTTGTAAGACGTGCTTCAAATAGCTGTACGATAAGAAATGAAACACCCTCTACAAAAAAGATTAAAATATCGTTGGCAATTAACTATAAATCACAGATACAATATAAACTGTGAAATATGTTCCTTAAGTAATGCATTCTCTACTGTCATTCAAATTACTCTACAATGAAAATGAAAAGTTCAACATAAAATCAAATATGCCAAAAATTATCGATAAAATAATTTTGTCGAATTTTTCTATGTATCTGAGTTTCTATTAAACTCAAGCAAGACAATGTGTTACTCTATGAGAATGAATTTTTTCTGACTATCTTAAAATATAACAACTAGCAATATTAGAAGTGATCACTATGCTATTATTTTGTCGTAACTCCATATACCACGCTTACAGCTATCAGCTATGTGTCCACTACATCATTAAGAACGTACAACTATAAAAATTTTTTTCTACATTCTAATATAGTCATGCACAATATGCAAATCCATCTTCGTTGCATACTTATAAATCAATTATAAAAATTGTACTGAATAACCTAATAACTATTAATTCATGGTTGCATATGTAGTCGTAGTTACTAAAGTGCTATGTAGCTTGCATTATTTTTCAGCGTTTATGCTAACATATTCATTACTCACTAATATGAGTTAACTACTAGCCTATTGAAATGTATCGTTACTGGTTGCTGATTGCCATGCTGATTGAAAAGAAACATTCCTTATTAATAAAGTTTTTGCATACCTTATGTATTTGTACTTGTCATACTCTTCTATAAAGTCCTCCTCTTTAGAGTTTTTCTTTTGAGTCACTCTTTGATTATACCTCAGAGCAGAGAGGCTACAATTGTGAGGTAGAATTTAACTGGTAGTGTATGTTGATGCAGTTTTACAATAGATGCCTCACTAGGCATAAGTCGATATATATATATATATATACTTTAAGCTCATTTTCAGAAGCTAATTCACACACACCAGATAAAATCTTGGGTAAATATATATAACAACTTGTTTTCTCAAGGTCACATCACGTTACTTTGACATAACACTACTCATGTCTGATAAAATTAATGGAATCTGATTTTCTCCAAATAAAATTTCAGAATTAAAAAAAAAATTAAATTTAACGACTTTACTTAGGAAATCTTTCCAAACCAAGATATCAGTATGTTATGTACTTAGCTTTAAAGTATAACTTATCCTTTCTTTTCCAGAAATAATGTAACTAAATTTTAATACATTAACATTGTTCATATTTTCGTGACAAAGCTTAGGATTTCATAAATTCCATAAAAGTTCAAATAAGAATTATTACAAAAATGTTTTTCAAAATAGTCATGTCTACAAATTAAAAGTTCATAATTTTACACTTACTAGAAAACTAATACAGAAATCCATAAATAAAGAAACACGCTAATAAAATAACCATGACTTCTTATGAAAATATTAAAGTAATGTTTTAAAATAACACGTTATTGTAGGTTTCAAAAAACATGCATATAAGTTATTAATTGAAAAGCACATTTATTTGAGTCATTTATTTGAAATATTTTACATAATACCAGAGTTTGTAACACCTAGTCAATTCTATAGTAATAACATCATATTACATTCACGCTAAATGTTTAGATATATAAATTTTACGCCTATTTTAAAGTGCATTCAAGTGTGGTCCCCATAAGACAAACATTTTATAAAAAATACTGCACAGTAATATTTCATGTGTAATATGGTATGCAGAACAAAACGCCACCGTTATTTTTTTACAACAACGAGTTATTTAAATAACATATAAGGTATATGTAGGAAAATGAAGAGTTACTGTACAACAGTGTGGGTAAATGTATAGTGTGATGTGAAAATAATTTTTAACTAACGCTGGTTTAATTTCTGCGCATTACATACCCTTATAATTTGACTGCAATGAAGTTCAATTTTGAATCATGACCAAGGTACCTCTATCTGTACAGCGAATTTGACATAAGTTAATTAAGAGTTAACTGTAGTCATCCCCTGGCATTCTGTAAGATGATTACGAGGAATGTAATAATTAATATCAATTTGAAATGAAGGCATGTTGCCCTTACATCTCCAAAATAGTCCCTTTATAATGGTTCTTGCAAGACTGCTAATAAATAATAATATATTCAATAAAATATTTGTGTAGACCGGTTGCCCGTTATCCTTTCCACGGGTCCGGCCGCCTTCCAGTAGTTCAGGTGATTGACGTGTCTGCAAGGAGACGAGTGTAGCATGGGGTGACGTTGTCCAGTTAAGAGGACACGCCTAGTTGATTGACAGCTCACACTTGGCGGTAATTAACGCCTTAGAGTACGTCACAGATTGTCTTCCTTAACGGAAAGCGTCTTGATGATGAATTGTGTCATCTTTGGAGATGCCTGTGGAATAATATAGCAAGAATAAGCTGAACCAACGAAGGCAATTTTGATAGCACCGTAGATCAGCAATTCTTATACTGTCGCCTGCAGTCTCCTGGGGGTATTTGAGCTTATAGTCAGAGGTCCGCAAGTGAAGCTAATACGCTTCACTTTACATAAAAACTTAAAATTTTTTTATGATGCTGGATTTTGTACATTTTGTTGTAAAATAAGCTTGAGATTGAAAAAAATGTGGTACAGTGAAAAATAAATAGGTTTTAAAAATGAAAACATTTTCATAGCTTGTTAGCAGCCTGGAAAAATGTACATCGTACCGAAGGGAAACTAGAATTCACTAACTTCAAGAACCCCTGCAAACGAATGTTATCAATGCTACGAGCNTACATCGTACCGAAGGGAAACTAGAATTCACTAACTTCAAGAACCCCTGCAAACGAATGTTATCAATGCTACGAGCTACGGTGGTTATTGGCAGCAAGGAGACAGAAACCTGTGTGTCCGGAGTGACAGCAGGCAGTTATACTGGTGCTTCTGGTTGAGTGTTGTGAAGCCAGTTATCCACATAGGCGACAAAGCAGAGGTGGGAGGCTTTCACGAGAGACTTATACAATTGGCACACTCTAATCGATGTAGGGTAATGGGCAATGCATTAAAAAAAAAAAATAGTATTGAAGCGATTTTTACGGGAATTCGAGAGATAGCTTAATGTATAATTAGTCAGTAACTGCAGTGGCACCGAGAACTGTACTAAAGAAAGTGTCAAAACACGAAGACGTCAGTCACTTTGCAAACCTGACTGATCCAGGACTATGTAACAATATTATTAAGCAAGGTGGCATTTTCTTCAAACAAAAACCATAAGACCAACACCTTGCGTTGCCATGTAGTCAAAATATGCAAAATATGTTAACTTCTCTGCGTAATAGTGATTCAAATATGTGATACACTTATTTAGAACTTTAGAATATTTTCTTCATAACATAACAATCACAATTTCGTCAATGGTACATGTTCTTAAGAATTAATTGAACACTGTTTTGAGATTTATTCCCCATAAACCTGTAAGAGACATTAAAACTTAAATGTTTTAAATGAAACAGTACTAAATTATACACACATGTATTTGTTTAGCTGGAAAATAACTTCAGTACCTACTGTTATGTCACTTTAAAAAACTAAAACTGCTTGCAACTAAATACGTAGAACTTATGTTATAAAATTCATTAAAATCTTCATTAAACTCTTGAGTTAACTCGTAACTACTTAAATCGATTATTTTTTTCACCAGAGACAGGGGTAGAAAGTCCCTGTCTTTTACTTCATTCGAAGCACATGGTTTCCGGGATTGAATGCAATGGAAAGAAAACGGCTTGTAACACTTTCCTTACACTTGATACGTGTGCAATTCTATCTTATTAATATCACGTGCAAAGAAAGCATCGCATGAAGGCAACTTTGAAGAATTCGATCGAGTTGAGATAAAGCAATCGCTATTTTTTCGGGGACTGAAATTGCCATCGCCGTATCAAATATTTCCTGACAAATACGCCCGCAACATTGGAACATGTACAATATATAGGTGCAGATAGGAGCGTTTTCCATTAATATTCATAATTCACATTAGATATTCCAAAGACATCATTAAAATTGATTAGTTACACTTAATTTTTAGGTAAAGTTTGAATTACAGTTAAGGATTTACGTCGCAGGAAATATGGAGATTCAACGATACCTCACAATTATTGCAGGCTCTGATCCAATTTCTTACCGAGTTTCGGACCACAAACTTCGGGGTTAAGTCCCGCAAAAATCAGAAATGTGGGCGCCGTTTCCAGTTGTAAAATAAGTTTTAATTTAGTACGTATCGACATTCATAACAGAAAGACGTAAAGATGAAGTGGGTAAAAATGAAATCTATATGACTGACGAACACTCCCAAACGTAGCATTTCTTGTCTGTAAACACTTTCAGTTAATTGTTTGCGTATAGCATTGGCCAGTATTTTCCGTGAGTAAGTGTATTATACTTTGACCTTATTTTGTCATATGAACTTACTAACGCAGTATGCATCGTCCGAGCGCTACAGTTAGTCTATTTAATGACCTACCCTCATTCTTCATTCTTCCATCAGGCTTATGCCATAGGGTTGTCAGGTGTAGTGAGTCAAACAGTTTTCCTGGGTTTCATATGAATATATTTACATATACATCTATACGATTTTTCTGTTTAATTATTAACCTTGTCTTGGGCCAGATTGTAATCGTGGCCAACGGGTAACTTACCTAGAACCATTGCCACAGAGTGTGGCAATGATGCATATGGGTCTTGTGATGTTGAGAGATAAGTTTAGTTTAATGGTTTAATCATTTTTTTGAAAGTACAAAAATGTATGCGGAAGTTAGCACGTATAAAAGTGATAATTTTCGTTAACAAATATTTCATAGTTCTTTTTAGAGATTTAGGAATTTATTGTAATAAATAATTTTTAGGTGGTTGTTTATATTGAGGAACTGATTAGTACCACTTCGTGTTTATTTTCAGCTGAAAATTTCCGCTGCTATGCACGTGAAAGATAAAGCCAGGTGGTTTAACAACATTCCACGGGTTTTTCAGACGTCATGCGCAAAGGCCGGAATGGGGATGATTCATCCACGAATTCCATAACCGAGTGAGATAGCGTAGTGTTAAACCAATGGACTTTCATTATGGAAGATCGGTGTTCGATTCCCGACACAGCCAATTTGATTTCGGTTTTATATGGTTCCCCGAAATCAGTCCAGGTAAATGCTGGGATATTATTATAAGCCATGGCTGATTCCTTCACAGTTTCTGCTGCTCTTATTAATTTGCTCTGTTTCTAATTGCTATTGAAGTAAAAGGGTCCTGAGCCATTGTACTGCGAGTGTAATTTTTAAACGTATGGTGAATCAAGTTCGTGTTTTTTTAAATGTAGACATTAGAGTACGAATTGAAATACTAGTAACACGTTGATTATGCTAATAATCTCACGTTTTCGCTTAACTGGCGCATGGAGCAAGTATAGTCCACTCATGACTACTTTACACTTTTCTGAAGCCCTGCTAAAGTTCTACTTAAAAGATATTCCTCTCCCTCATGCAAAAATATTTTAACCTAGTCTAGAAAATTACACCATTACGTATTCGTGCGCACTCACTTTAATAATAATCTGCGGAAGAACTATTTTTCATTGGGCGTTACCAACAAACATATTTCCCCCTGGAAATATTATAATTTATACAGAAAACATAAGCAAAGTATCAATTTAACAAAAAATAGGATCATTTTATGTTAACAGAAGTATAAAACGCCTGTGATACGTGACATATATCAGAAATAACCAAACACGTAATACATAATGTGCTTTTTTATTAGGCTTGATTCAAAAAGTGTGAAGAAACCGTGAATAAACTATAACTAATTAGGTCAATAACAATGTAAATGTGTCGAATGGCGGAAGTATGCGGTTTGAGAGGGACAGTAAGATCGTAAAGGGGGAGTGTAGAAGGAGCTGAGTTGACCGCGGACAGCCTAGAGTAGCGGCGTAGAGAAGCGCGTGACGGCAGGTAGACAAGCTAGCGCACACACTCGCGGAGCACCCGCCGTGCCCTAGCGGGAGAAGCAGCGGCGCGGGCTGGCGTGGGCGGACAGCGCCGGCGATGCGGTCGGTGGTGTGGGGAACGGACGCACCTGCCGCCGCAGCGAGAGCGAGTCCAGCGTCGCGACGGACAGCGTCGTCGGCGGGTCCGGCGAGTCGAGCGGGCTGCTGGCCGGCGTCCCGCCCCTGATCGTGTTCAGGTAGATGCTGCAAACACACACATTCACCTTGCGTTAAGGTTATACTACTCAGGTTGGGAAGCTCAATGCTTTTAGTTTGGCAGATAAACGTTTTTGCCACTAGGTAAGCGCTAGTGTCGCATGTCTATAGGATTTTCTCTATTTACTACGTTAAAAATAATATTTTCAATAATCATAAATCAAATATATAATAACCACGTAACTACGTAAAATATAAGTCTTTTCATTATTCACATAGCTTATATGTTTTATTAAAAGCGACCTCTTTGGATGACTGCGCACCTAGCAGCGGAAATTTTCCCTATGCCAACTCTCCCAAAAGAAACCTCGCTTTGTTCCTATCTTGAGTATAACTATCCTTACCCTCGCGCGGTGCTCCTCAACATCCCCGTCTAGAGCGCACTACTAGGTGCAGATCGCCAAACCAACACGCATCAACTACCTCAGTACCTTTTCCAGTAAAACAGTATAACCTCTTCATAGTTAATTCCAACTTTTCTGAAGCCTAGCTAGGGTTTTACTTTCAGTATATTCCTCCACTTCATATAGACAAAGCATAATCAAGTCTTGAAAACTATACCGAAGGGACAGCGCACCGCATTCGTGCGCATTCACTTTAATAATACTTTCTATAAGAATTATATTTTACTAGCCATTACAAACACACCTATTATCTCCCTGTTTTTATTCATATTAATTATAATTGAAATGCAATTTACAGATAAAATATAATTATAAAATTTAATTAACATAAAGTAAGACACTTTAAGCGTAATACGCCTGTGATTTAAGACATATTTAGGAAACAAACAAAACATAAAACATGGGGTATTTTTAAAGGTTTGATTCAATAAGTAAGTGTGACGAAACCGCGAATAGACTATACCATTTGCGAATAATAATACAACACATTAAGGAATCTGGTAACCAAAAAAATTCATTGTTTTATATTCCTACGAAATACTGTTCATCTTGTAGATACTACTTACAAGTACTATTTACGTGCTTTAAAAAAATTTATATATTATTTCTTTTGCATAATGTCATATCAAAGTCACAGTTTTAGTGTTTTTCTGAACTGCAACTTACTACTTACCGAAATGAGATAATTTGCATTGATAGACCCATGATATACTTCACAAAAATTTAAAACCACGCTATTAAATGTTTTCTCAATGTTTAGAAAGTGCTTGAAAAAATTTTTGTAAACATTTTATTTGAAACTTTTGTAAAATAAATCCTGTTAAGCTCACCTTAAAATTAATTCAGACATTATCTGTTTGTCTTATAATTATCATTTAAAAAATGCTTAATATATTTGAGTGGTGACGGCTAACGAATAGCATTTAAGAAATTTTCAACATATAAATATTTAGCTCCCGTTTTATATTTTCGTGTCTAACGTGCATTTCTTGAAAGTAAAAAAAAGTGAAAACGAGTGTTTCAAAATCATTTTTACGTATGTAACAGACAACTTAACATACCAATGGCACATGCAGCACACCCTTGTCTTTATTTTTAGGTCACCACTGAGAGCTCTACAGAAGTGAGTCAACGAGAAAAAGTTAACACGCCAGTTCAGTGCCTTGCACGTAAAGGTGAGCAAACATGCTATGCTCTTACCTGGGTCGCCCTTAGAGTGGAAGCACTATCCGTCTCTAATGACCTCGCTGTCGACGAGACGTTAAGCCCTACCTACCACTTCTACTACCTAGTGTTCGGCCATGTCAGATACCTCCAGCCATACGACGCTCTTAAAATGCATTATCATAATAAAATTGCTACATTTAATTAATTTAATAATATAAAAATTAAAAAAACAAATTATTAGAAAACTATCAGTTTAATATACCCTACAAAAATGTGGCGAATCACTGAACACAACACTAAACAGAAAATATCAAAACACACATTCAACTGGTATATCACATGAAAATAAAACAAAAACTGTGAATGTACAGTAACTACAAGGTCAACAAGTAATTAACTTTGGACAATGAAACTTCAGGTTAGAATCTCAAGCAGGGCATGTATGTGCGTGTCGCGAAGCCACATCCCAATCAGTATGTTAGCAGAAAGTGGGGTGTCTTAATTAGCACCAGTTAAAATGTGTACTATGAAATACTACGATAAAATAAAACCAATACGGTAACGCGATCTTGGAGATGTCACCAGGAATATCTCCTGGAAGAGTTAAAAAAAATACACCTACCTTTAAGCGAAATTATTAGGAGAAAGAATATAATTTAAGTCCTAATATAAAACCTTACAAATGAGAGCAAATACGGTAACGGACAGAAAATATTTCACTTCTTTTAAATGTATTTTTAAAACATTTCAAAGTTTCCACTTTCATTCTAAACTGACATCTATGTTTAATAGTGACTTTCGGTTTTATGGATAGAACTTAGCTATTTGTGGCTTGGTCAACATATCAATTTTTCTGAAATGTCACTGATGTCAAGGATCGGACCAACATCGAATTATTTTGGTTGTAACGTTATAACCACAACTACACCAGTTTATTTGGTACATTTGTGCCTATTCCCTTTTTAAAAATTTATGCGTGTAAGAATAAAGTATCCTCGTATTCATGTCTGCAGAAATTGGAGGAATCTGTGTAGGCAATTACATGTTCCCGCCATTTTTGACCACAAGGCACAAAATGCGTCCTGCCTCTATCTTGAACCGAGCAAGGGTTTCTAATTCAACATTTGTTGGGAGTTTGTGTGGTAACTCAGACCACCACTTTCAAACCAAAATTTTCTGTCTTAAATATTATTTTGCTGTAAAACACGTAGGCCAAGTAGCTTAATCCCACTGTTTATTAGAGATTTTCCCTTTATATTTAAAACATAATGCTTACAATTTTTCCCAGTGGTGGATCAAAGCTGCTAGTTTCAATTCTCAGCCAGGCTGGAGATTATCCACATTTCTCCTTTTCTTTTACGTAGTCTTGCACAATGGCAAACTACGAATCAAGCAACCTGCTATTCTCAAGTAAGTTGTTGTATATTTCGGATGGCCTACCGAATCTAGTAGAAAAACACACTACCCTTTTACACGGTTATTTTTATGTGGGTGACACAGGTATAGTAAGTGAGTGCGTCAAAGATTTGAAGCTGAACTCCACATTCCTGATATGTCTGGTGCGAGCACAGGTTCCAACGATGCCGATATTTTCGAAACGGGAGTTGTTGTACAATCATTTTTGGCACATTGTGACGATTAAATTTCCTAAGGATACTTGCTTTCCTGGCCTGCATTTATTTTGCGGTGCACCATCTCTATCTCATCCAATCCATCATTCAGGCTTGCTGGATATAAATACCTGTTCCTCGGGCAGCTCAGCAGGCACTACTTAACCTTATTATACGCTGTTCAAGGAAAACTGAGCACTTCTGAAAGCACTGCTCAAGTTCAACGTGTAAGAACATTGTGTATTCTTCCGCCTAATGTAAAATTAACATTGTCGTGAGCCTGGTATCTTTATTCATGCGTCGATCAAGTGAGGCTGTGGAAATATTAGAAAAGTGAGTATTTTAACATAATTGTTCATTCTTACACTTTGCTGCATTAAAAAAAAACGGATAGCCAAATTAATTATTTCACTTTTCATAAACGTTTACCTGACACTAAATTCACCATTAATATGTGGAACTACTTTCTATTCATCGCTACCAACTTTTCTGGGTACAGGCCACTTAGCGCGACGTCAAAATGTATGCAGGCACGGCCAGTGGCATTTTTCAAAGGTTGATTTCAAAAGTGCTCACTTTATCGTGAACAGCCTTTAACACTAAGCTTGCCTCAGGCGGAAACATAGAACAAGATGTTTTATTTAAACATATGTAAGTATTTTTTCCTGTTTCTGATAATGTTATCTCACTACGTACGTCACGTGAAACTGTGTTTTGTTATGATTAAAGGGATAATAAGACAATGCATTCGTAGTTGACAGTGACCTGCGGTGCTGTACGGGTGTATGGTGTATTATAACAAATGGTGACTCCTTATGAGCTTATTACTTTGCAAGGAATGTTGCGTATTACAAAGTTCACGTAATAATATTTAATAAAATCATTTTTTCTAAATATTTCACATATTCTGTTTGCAAAATGTTAATAACGTATGTTCTTACGCTAAGAAAAGCTATGAGAATGTCGAATATCCCAAGGAGCATCGAAGTAGAAGTTGGCACTTTCAGGTAAGATTTCAAGTCTTATTTGCTTGACAGATTGGGAACCTCTTTTTATACAGAGTTAACTAAGTAAAGATGTACTGAAGCTATTGAAAAATTGAAAGAGGATTTTTAACTTTTAATTATATTTTATTGTTAAGCAATTGTTATTTTCTACAAAAATGACTCAAGTTAATTAAACTTTAAAATAAAATAAATAAACAACTACGTTTTAGTGAATTTTATACTAATGTTGGGAGTTAATACATTTTAGCATCTCTCAAGAACTCGCTGTTAAGAGCAGCCCAAATCTCTTCACTCACCTTATTAGCCTNAAAAATGACTCAAGTTAATTAAACTTTAAAAAAAAAAATTAACAACTACGTTTTAGTGAATTTTATACTAATGTTGCGAGTTAATACATTTTAGCATCTCTCAAGAACTCGCTGTTAAGAGCAGCCCAAATCTCTTCACTCACCTTATTAGCCTTCTAGTCCCAGTAAACCTTGAAAATATACCGGTTTACATTCGAAGTACACCATATTTTAATAAATGTCANCTTCTAGTCCCAGTAAACCTTGAAAATATACCGGTTTACATTCGAAGTACACCATATTTTAATAAATGTCAAGATTATCGTTTGTTCCAATAAATTTATTTCCAAAAAATCTGCTTACAAAAGCACAAAACAAAGATTTTACGTCGTCTTCCGTATAAAACGTTTCCTTGAACAATTTGCAAAATTAGGAACATATGCGAAATCTTTAAACAGTCATATCAGAAAGGATAAAAATACATTAATCACCAGGAAAATATATTTATCATGTTTCAANCGAAATCTTTAAACAGTCATATCAGAAAGGATAAAAATACATTAATCACCAGGAAAATATATTTATCATGTTTCACTTTTGAATTTTAATGCTAAATCTGACCACTTAAAACTGAACCACTATAATATGTTACTGTATTACGTTTCAACAATTAATCTTCAAATCGACAGGATAAATGATACTATTTGAATAATATAAAAGTCAAATACCTAAAACGTAATAAAAAGTATTATACATGTACATTTTTGTTAATTTTAGTAACATTTTCATTTAAGGCAAATATTAAGGGGTATACGACTATACGACTACTATAATTGTGTACCATTAATAAAATTCACAAATGATAAATGTATTCTTTTTAAAANCGAAATCTTTAAACAGTCATATCAGAAAGGATAAAAATACATTAATCACCAGGAAAATATATTTATCATGTTTCAATTTTGAATTTTAATGCTAAATCTGACCACTTAAAACTGAACCACTATAATATGTTACTGTATTACGTTTCAACAATTAATCTTCAAATCGACAGGATAAATGATACTATTTGAATAATATAAAAGTCAACTACCTAAAACGTAATAAAAAGTATTATACATGTACATTTTTGTTAATTTTAGTAACCTTTTCATTTAAGGCAAATATTAAAAGGTATACGACTATACGACTACTATAATTGTGTACCATTAATAAAATTCACAAATGATAAATGTATTCTTTTTAAAANGGTATACGACTATACGACTACTATAATTGTGTACCATTAATAAAATTCACAAATGATAAATGTATTCTTTTTAAAACAAATTAGGAAAATAATAATTTTTAATAACACAAAAAAAGTTTGCTACGACAGTACACTTGCGTAAAAATCATACAATCTTAGCAGTACTGAAAATGTTAAAATAATTTATTTGGTGCTTACACGCCTGATTTTACGCCTTTCGGCCTATTACCTACAGGCTACAATAAAAATAAACTTATAGCTTAGCGACACGCATACGTCTGTAGCTTACTGGGTTTCAAGACAGAGACTTCACCACAAAAATTACCGTAAACCGAGGTCACTCTTTACCCACTGGGTAATTCTACACCTCATAAAGTTTCATTTTAGTGCCGTCTGGCAAAGGAACAGAAAACTGTAGCTGTGTATTCAAATATTTTTATTTTATTTTATCCACCCAGGCAATTTTTTGTAAATATTTTACTTAAAAAAAAAAANAAAAAAAACAAGTAGTTTAAAGTTATTCCAGAGCAGGTGCAAAGTGGTGGGTGGTTTACGGTAATGGCGAGGGGCACATGCATTTCACAAATTCTTTCGGTGGCAGGCTAGACTTAAAGCACACATATATTTTCCTATTTGTAATAGGACCACAGTGGTTTTGATGCGCCTTGTTCAAGTCTTTAGCTAGTCATATACATCAATCAGTAATGTGGATCGCATCAGTTGCAAAAAAGTGGACTAAGAAATAAAGACTCGCACTATGGTAGCAGTCAAACAATAAACAGCTGTGGCCTGAGTATGAAGAGTAATGAGAAGTCTAGGCTGCTGAAAAATTAATTCGTAAAATTCACTCTTAGATTGCAGTAATGAGTACACGGCGTGCTCTGTTGCCATATGGCTACCAATTATCTAGCCGGGAAGTTATACTGTGTTGAACGGGTAGGTAGGAGTTGAGTAAGTATTGAGAGATTTAGGCTGCTATTAACATCGAGGTATTTAGACTGAGATGAGGGTGAAGCGAGATGAGTATGGAGCAGCGCCGGAATACAAGGGCGGGGCAAACGGGAGATCCCCGAGAAAACCCACAGACCAGTGGCACGATTCCCACATGCAACAATCTGGGAGCGACTCCGCCGGGAATCGAACCCGGTTCGCCTAGGTGGGAGGCGAGTAGACTGACCACTACACCACCGCGACCACTGTGAAAGGATAAGTAAGTGCATACGAAAATACGTAAAAAAAACTGTGTCATTGTGTATGGTCCATTCATGGTTACTGCCCCCACATTTTCTGAAGCCTTGCTTAAGTTCTACTTCCAGGATATTCTTCCGCCTCCTGCAAACGAAGCTGAACTAAGCCTACGGAATTACTCCAGAGGGACGACGCATTGCTTTCCTGCGCGCTCAATGTAATAATATTCTACGTGTGAACTATTTATTACTGGGCATTACCAACACACCTTTTTTCTCCCTCTTTTATTCGTATTAATTATAAAATAAATATTATAATGTATAGATAAAACATAGGTGAAATTTCAATTATACAAAATAAGGTTACTTTTATGATAACACAAGTATATAACGCTTGTGAGGAAACAACCAAACATGGTGTGATTTTGCAAACGTTCGATTCAAAAAGTGTGAAGGGATCGTGGATGGAGTATAGTAGTATAATTGCTTGCTTAGCTAGTCACTGCAATCTAAGAGTGAGGCGAACTAAAGTAACGCCCTAGCGACCTGTCCCGGCGGTCTGCGAGGGAAAGAGGCGGGACTCACATCTGGCGCTGGATGAGGTTCTGCCAGACGGCCTTGAGCTCGGCTGTGGGCGCCCGCAGCGTGATGGGGCGTCTCCGGGGACCCTTCTTGGGGTGCCTGGTGAGCTGCAGCTCCGGACCGCAGCCTCCCTGGACAGGACTGTCCGTGCCCTCCGAGCCCCCGGCCACCAGCAGGCGGAAGTCGTTCGCTGTTTGGTTAACAAACACACGCACGCACATCGCGCTGGTGCACTCACACCTCAGTAACAAAGCAATTAATATCATATATAGTATGTTCGCGGCTGATTCAGCTCTTTTGAAATAAACACTTTAAAAAATGTCACTACCCCTATCTGTGTATATTTGGGTGGGTAAAGGAACTGGCATGCGCCCAGTCAAATTGGTAACGACAGAGGGAAAGAAGTTCCGTATATTCACGTTGAGTTTAAAGTGTTAGGTAATCATTCGTGAATACTGAAATTATTTCTTTCGCTTTCTGATTTTTAATGCATATAAGTGTAAGCATTACTAGATGTGTAAAATATCTACTTTTCAAATAATTTCAAAGTTTCACTTGACCTACGCGACGCATGAATAAAGCGATCAATTTTAATTTTACATGTGGTAGAAGAACACACAACGTGCAAACAAGTAGATTTTAACCAGGGATTCCAAAATTACTCAGTTTACAGTGAACACCTTGTACGAAAATTTTTCTGCAGATAATTACAGCTTGTTCGCCTTTAAATAAACATTTTTAAAACGAATTTCGGAAAAAAAAAATATTTTCTTTGACTGCGCACATATTAAGAGACGTAACCACCCAAATTCCCAGAAAAGTTGGCAGTCATGTATAAAAAGTAGATAAATCACTTTGCGTCATTTTGAAAGTGCAGTATTTAATTTTGTAAACGTTGAAATTAAAAATTTGTACATGTGTTTATTTGATTCATACAACAGTAATACTCGTCATACTACATATTAAAATTTCTAACAATCACTCCGTTTTATTTGATCGACGCATCAGCGCTGTCACAGGGTCGAAAATAACGTTAATTGGGTACGAAAGCCTCTGGACCGCCGAGGCCGTGGTTGCTGCATGGACTAAAGCTGAGGCAGACCGCTCTCTCTGGCTGCGCACAGCCAGTCCTCGTGTCCCAACACTCAACTGCTTTTCTGCCAATACGACTAGCAAAAACGGCGTGTATTGGATTACTGATTAGAACACTGTTTAGCAAACAAGTGCTTTAAGATTTTTTTTTTAAATTCCTATAACCAATTTGTAATGCAGTTTGATTAAATTAAAATTGGTAATAGCATTTTATTAATATAATAGTGATTGTCATTTAAAAATTAAGATATAAGCAAACACGTTCATTATTTTTGACAGCGTGACTTTGACAGCTGAGTTACTTCAGAGTAGGTCAATGTTGGGTACATGCGCAGAAGACGAATAATCTATCTACCTCACCTTTAGTCTATGGGTTACTGCGCATGCCTATGTGGGAGGCCATCATTACTCTGCTTGCTCATTTCACCCATCTTTTTCCAACTTAGTGTCCCAAGCTAACAGAATCCCCAAAACTAACCTAGAATAGTGGGCGAGTCCATGTTTTTATAGTTTGGATTAACCTAATCTCTAATAGGTAGCCACGGCCGTGACTGCTCGCAGACGATCATTAATTTTGTATGTGGTGGAAAGTTGCAAATTGGGCAGAAAAATTGCATTCTAAGTAAAGCTTTAAAAATGCTTTGTTAACTGCAAACAGCCTACAGTGAATTGCATTTAAAATGGAAGAGGAATGTTTTACCTTACTGCGGGTGTAGCGCCTAGAAAAAATAACGGGCTTTTAAGGGAGAAACCGTAGATACCACAAACATTACAAGAAATATGATCCTGGTATGGAGAAATGACGGAATGGAGTGGTAGACCAAACGAAACGAGAGTATTTCAAGACAACGCACCAGACATCAACGTCAGCCGCGTATACAACATGCATAAAATCCGGATTGGCACCCGACCCGGTTCGTATCTGTGAGAAACTAGATCAGAGGACCCCATGATCTCCGCAGTCACATTGTTGGTTGAGGCTGTCTTTTGTCTCCTGCACTTAGACGCAGTGGCGCGCATCTAGCAATGTTCGTTTGTTCGTTCACACACTAACGTATTTGGGGTCGCGCAGAATCTACCGTATTTACGGATGTTAACAACTAAATTATTTCAGCCCCGAAAAAAATATTAATTTGTAAAAATATGAACTAATACATTAGTTGTTGACACGTTTAAGAACGTATAATATTAAAAAAATGCATACCAAATATAATTATTGCATCTCAAAAACATTTAAAATCAATACTGGGAAAACAAGCCAAGTTCAATAACACAAAACGTTATTCAAAAATTGTATAAGTAGTAATTTATAAATGTGATAGAATTCTTTACTGTTACTTCAGACGTAGTTGTTAGTAGGGACGTGCAAAATATTAAAAAGTGACAAATGAGTCTGAGCAAACTTTAATCCAACAGATTAGACAGCATTTGTTTCTCTTTCGGACTTTCTGCTGGTATAATTTCCAAAATGCCTATCAGTTCACGAAATCTTACGTACGAGAACACGTTGGCTGCACGAAAATGTGTACCAAAACGTTGTAAAAAGTGATCCATAGCCAAGAATCACTGTAGTAGTATGCTTTTGAACTCATATACACTTAAACAAAATTAAATTTTCTTTCGTTGCCGAAGTTACTACACGTATGTCAGAATTTACCATTTATTTTATCCAAAAAGCATATGGAGAAATGCTTTTGACGTTTACAAGGTATAATTATATATATATAAACACATGAAATAGTTCTAAGATTGTGCAACAGATAAAATAAAGCACAGTTGCACCTGTAGCCACAGGCTTATATTCCAATATTCTATTGCCATTACTGCCAATATATATACGTACATAATTTTTTACTTAGACCAACGCATAATGGTTGCTGTACGCTTTGATACGCCAAGGGCAACTTAACTCATTTATCACCAACCTACAATTCAAGTTTAATATTTAAATTGAGGTAGTTAACGTCAAATATCTTTATTATAGTCTTTTACTGAAAACTTTACGCATGTCGCGTTTCTACCAACGTGACGTAGTCACACGAATCCTGATTAAAATGGTGTTTAAATTTACCAGATTTACGCATAGGTGTACCATTAACTATGCGTTCACGTAGGGATTAAGTGCATTAATAATTTCCCATGGTGTTCGGAGTGTATTCGGCAGGACATGAAATGCATTCCAGGTCAAGTGAAAATATATCCAGGAGGAACATAACAGGTAAGAGATGCAGTAAGTCCTGCGTTATACAATTTTTTTTTTAAGCCAGTGGACGAGGATTTTTTGGATTTGCTAGTGCATGATATTACTGTCGCAGACTACAAAAATGCGTCAACGCATAGTCATCAGCATAGAAAAGATGAAGTATACTGACGTTCGATATCTCCAATACTGGTTTATAAATTGGCAGCAGAACGGTAAAAATCAGATGTTTCCATCCGCGACGTCAACATTTGTTTGCGTACTGGTTTAACTAATACTTGTGAATTTAGAAGTTAAAGTTCAATTTTCGTGACTTGAACATATCCTTACTGCATTAAAATTCGGCCAGAATAAGGATAGCAAAATTTCAAAGCACGTATTTGTGTGAATAATATGGCAGCCATCAGACCAAACTCGTGGTTTCGGCAGATATAGAGTCAATAAAACCTATCAATTCTGGTACTCAGAAATGTTGTACAGAACAAATAACATGCTCTAACTGTCCGATTTTCTATTGGAGGTTCTGAATTACCTTACAAAAGTGTAACCTACGTTTAATCGACAGAAACTATTAGCCCACATGCAACTGATTGAACGTTCAAGTGGCGTCTGTCCAATTTTTAGGGCAGCATAGACAGTGTTTCCCATTACCTCCAATGTAATGTCATGCCATATACGTTTCCTCGATATAAACTATACGAAATGCGCAGAACTAGATGACCAAACCACCAAGTGGTGACCACAATCACTACAAAGGAAAGAAAGCTGTAGAGAGGGAGAATGCAGTTATTTCATAACTATGTAAACGTACCAGCTCATATATAATATGCCGGGTTGCCTCGAATAACACTCGTTTTAGCAAGTTAAGTGTGATCAGTACGTAAACCATTCCATTGATAGTAGTTAAAGGAAGGGGTGTATCAGGAATCAGCCATAATTGCTATTTATCTTGCAGACGATTTTTAGCTTAATTTGAAACTGTATTTGTACAAGACGTTATATATTCACCAATAATAGAAAGCGCGTCTCTATTTAATTGAGTGTCCATTGCAAGAACGTATTTTAGATAGATTAGTTACAGTTAATCGCTCTGTACTTGTAGGTGTTCTACGAGAGTCTGAATAATGTTGAAGCATTTCTTTACTTACACTACTAAAATAATTAAAAAATAGTGTTTGTTACCATGTAAATTTATTACCTATTGTACTAATAATATTTTTAAAACGATATATTAAATATATGCTAACTATGAATTCCACACTACATAAATTTGTTTTGAATTGTCCTACTTTAAAGTAAACGAGCTTTCTGCAAGCAGAATAATAGTTTTATCGGGTACACTGAGAAAAGGGTTTGTTGAATAAAATAAAGTTTGTATGGCGCAACCAAATTATTTGTTTTTGAATAGGGGCCATTAAATTTTTTTTTTACCTAAAAACCTCTTATTTTATTGTTTACATTTGGTTGCTACAAACCTGTAACATTTTGTTGGTTCAACTAAAGATTTGCATGGTTATACATACATTAAACCGTTTCGATAATTACAAAAATTACCGCACGACCGGGTTACGAACACAGATCATCTGTAGCCTAGTCTAATAACTCGCATAAAATAGAATGTTTGTAAAAACGTATGTTTTAGTATAGAACGTCACGTAAAAATATTTTCAATATCATTATTAAGAAACGATAAAAGCACAAACAAACACGGTTGCTATTATAATTGTCATGAAAATTGCAAGCGAACTCTCCTATTTTCGGATGAAGGCAGTCAAATGACCCGATTACCATACAGCCAGACAAATAAACGCCAGTTCTAGACTAATCTGATTTTGTGTTGCCAGAAAAAATTATGTAATAGTAGATATCAGATTTTTCCAGGTAACCAAATGCTTCATTCGCTTCAAACAAAATATTGGTTTGACTCTACCACGATATTTATGTTTACTGTAACCAAACTGATTAGATGAATGTACTTGTAAAATTGTTGTGTATACTAAAAATATATGCAATGCTGGAGCAAGCAAATAATTGTTCGGCTCAATAAATTATTAGTAAATTATTTATTTAGTTCAAAGGAACGATTGCAGATGTTTGGAGAAACATAATATTAGTTGAATGAATAAAATATTGCACATGCAAACAAGTACTTTTCAAACAAAGTTATTTGGTATCTGCAATAAAATCTTTCTCTCAGTGTAGTGACTTACCTCACGCAGCAGAAGAAACAACAGGACTAGAGAAATATAGTCCAGATAGTCTGCGGTTAATGCTGAATCACTTACTTATAAAGCACGTGAACTGAAATGGCGTTTATATTAGATTGTTCGAGTTGATCATCCAGCATATTAGGAAGATCATCGAAGCTTAGTCGAAACCAAAACTACTTGGTGCGCTCACATAGGTGCTGATGTCTTGAAATGAACGTACATTCTACAGTGTAGTGATTTATAATTTGTTTTTTCACCACCGCATTTGTACATGTTATTTGCGTTGTTAAATTAAAAGACTTATACGATCTCCACTTCATGTTTTTAATATACGTATTTCTTATTCTTGCTGATGTAAATGTTCATACCATTACAGCGTATTATTTCCTTTATCAAGTTATGAACAAGTTAAGAACATAGACAAAGTAAGTGATCTATTTGCAAAAGAGCAAGATAACATTTTCAAATACGTGTTTTTCTATTTACGTGTATGTATGAAGTTATGGTTTTTTTTCTATATGTATATATATATAAAACTCAAAATGCATATGTTCTCTACACAAGTCTGCACAGTTCGACGGATATCGACAAAATTTGGCAGAGATGCACTTTAGTACCCAACATAAAATACTGTATTTGCCAAAATGGGTTCTGACCCTACTTCCCAAACTCGGCCCCAAACTCCCAAAATGGAGTCGTGTATCTCAGTTCTACGCCTTTTGACGTATCTGGATCAAATTTGACAAGGATGCTCTTCAGTGCCCAGCTTAAAATACTCTGTTGTTCAAAATGGACGCCGGCCTCCCATTTGAGCAAAACCCACCAAAAAACCTAAGACGCTATAGTATATCTCAATTCTACAACTATCGATGGATCCGGGCCAAATTTGGTAAGGATGCCTTTCATTACCCAACTTAAAAACTGTGTAGACCAAAATGGACATGAACTCCGACCCTCCATTTGGCTGAAACCCCTAAAACAGTATTGTGTATCTCTCCAATTCCCTCTTACACCAGGACAACATTGGGTAGTTTTGCTAGTAGGTTTATAAATCATTTTGTTTATGCACACATTAATACATGCAGAAACGAACATTTAACATACTTTAATAGTAGTTTGATTTGATGTTCCTGACAAAAAAAAATTTGAGAGAGGCTCGCAGTTAATACGCATTTAACTCAGCGCTATAAGCGACCAAAATCGCTTCTAGCGTACAGGCCCCCTTAACCCAGCATGTAACACACAGCCAGGCCAATTATGTTAGCATCTGCGCAGCTTTTTAGGATAAGTATGTATATTATCTATAGTTAAATAATCAATTAAAATGTGTCGGATAGTCTTAGACATACTTGTTTAATCCAAGTAATGGATTCAAGATATGTATGTATATAGTTAATTAATTAGCAGCTGAATGTTTGTATGTCTGACCTTCAGTCAGGCATACGGGAGTAATCCTAACGATGACTACATGCTCTATATAATATATTATCTTAGTTTAAAACCAACCAAGCTGCTGCCTGGTTTACTTAGTCTTAGACATAATTGTCATCCTATCAATGGACACAAGTTATGTAAATATAATTATCTATAGTTAATTAATTAGCAGCTGTATGTCTATGCCTGACCTTCAATCAGACATACGGGAGTAATACTACCGACGGCTACAGACTGCATATAACATATTATCTTAGTTTAATAATTAACATTAGACAACCTGTAAGTCTCACTGACTTACAGTTACTTGTACAGTCCTCGTGGACTTAGCCTTGGTTTAGATTAAGCATAATCTTTTCTTTCAAGGCAATTACCATCTTGTGAAGAATTAGAAAAGTCGGTTTGTGCTGGACAACTGGCACTCACCGACACCTAATTCTATTTTTAGTTTAAGTTTTTAGGATCCACAGGGGATTCGGATTGGNATGTGCAAGCATTACTCTGGTTCAACCAGCGCCAAACAAATGACAGATGACCCGCCCCCTCTCTACTAGCTTTTTTACATATCTACTAATAAAGAGCATGATGCCTACCCATCTGTCTCCTGTAGCATTTTCTGTTAAATCTGATAATGCATGGAATCATTTTTAATTATATCCTGTCGAAAGGGTTTTTACAGTGACTATGCCGGTTTTTCTCTTTCTCTTCTAAGTATAGTAGTTTAGCTATAAGCACACCTAGGGAGGTTTTCATGGCCTAAATCGCTGGCCATGACAGCCCAATCCCTCTTTTCCATGATGCATGTCTCCTTGCATGATTTTCCTTTCCTTGTAGGCGTATGGGACTTAGCCCTGAGACGCAATAACTCCCGTCCCTATCGCGTGCTAACATAACACTTAGTTTTAGAGTAGGCTAGAAAAAAAAAAGCAGTTAATACGCGCCCTAGTACTATTTCACTGGCGATTGAATAACGTAGCTGCTGACACATTACCTTTCTTCCTGATGTTGAAGAAGGCCTGGGTGACGGACAGCAGGGGCAGCGGCTCCTCGGTGATGAAGAGCACTCGGTCGCGGCTGACCTTGGCGAAGAGGATGAGGTCGGTGAAGAGCAGTGCCCAGAAGGGCCTCACGGCTCGCCCCTCCACGCGGCTCAGGTCCCCGCCGAAGATCCACTGCCTGCCCGGAGTGCCCAGCACGAAGGGCTGCAACACATCACATGTCATGTTTTTCAAATTGTGTGGCAATGAAGTGGATAAATTAAACTCCAAATAATTAGGTTTATCCATTTTTGTATCATTATCAATTCCTGGTATGGGCCTGGCATGCGTCTCTTGAAACCACACGCGTCATCCACTCACCATGACATTCCCTCACTGGGACACATCACCTGTTCGAAGGCAGGTGGTTACTGTGTAACACCACGTTAGTTGTTTTGTGGGCGCAGTGGCTATATAACAACCACAATATCTGAGGGCCCGGGTTTCATCTGACACTCAGTTATGTCAGGAACAATTCTGTCAGGGCTCGTCGTAAGGATATTGTAGCAGATCTGTGTAGTTTAAGTGTCTTTAACGGTTGTGCGTGGTGTTATTTATTATGTTTCTGAGTCATATTTTGGTGATTATGAAATTATGTGCACTGGTCCTTGGGTTGGTGTTTTTTATGATAATTATAGTAAGTGGCGACTGTGGTGCTTTGAAGTTATCATTGTATTTATGTTTAGAATAATTATGTATGTCAGTAGTCGCAGTGATTTTTTAAATAGAGGTTATTGCGTTTATGGTAGTTGTATGGTGTTGTTTGTTTTGGTGGTGGTCATGGTCAATATGTTACTTGAGTGTAGTTGTCATTGTTGTGGTTTTTTTGAGTTGTGATAGTAATTGTGGTTAAATAGTTGTATGCTGTGATTTTTGCAGTGGTTTTTGTGGAGCGATGGTTGTGGTGGTTATGGTATTTGTGTATGGTGGTGATTATGGTTTGTTGACTTGTTTTTTACGGCTTTCGTTATGGGCTGAGGCTTTCCTCCAGTTTTAATTCTTCTCTGCAAGGTCCCTGATTAGGGCAGCAAGATTCACGAATTGACTTGACTCCTCGAATCATAACTCACCCAGTTTGTCTAAGATGGGAAACGTCTGTGGATCGTCTTCAGAAGTTTGCAATTCTGATCATATAAAATGTTTTAAAACTGCTGCAGTTGACCAACGGAAAAAGTAAAAGTAAAATACAGAAAATCTATTATTCACACCGATTTTTATAGCAAATTTACACAATTAAAAAGCATGCGTCATCATGATATACACAGCTGATGCTCTATGTTGATAAATAAATTATATGGAATTAGTTAGTTGAAGAAAGGAGAGGCTATCACTTTGTCATTTCAACGAAATGGCGTAAATGTGATATATTCATTGGCTTCCTATATTTTGATGTCCTGTGTTTTGTAAGATCCATATTCCTTATGCTCTTTGAAACTATAATTAGACAGCAGGAGAAAAAAAAAGAACAAATTGAGACGTGCGCGTTAACGTGTTTATTTTATGAAGCTACGACCCGTGAAAGACAGACTCCGACCTATTTCCGACACACTCAATGGTAAAAATGTTGTAGCGTAAATAATGGAGAAAATACCTAACGTAGCATTTGGTAAGGTTGGAATAACCTCAGAA
This sequence comes from Clitarchus hookeri, assembly GCA_002778355.1. Taxonomy (NCBI): domain Eukaryota; kingdom Metazoa; phylum Arthropoda; class Insecta; order Phasmatodea; family Phasmatidae; genus Clitarchus; species Clitarchus hookeri. Next base: position 90,701 of record NQII01003295.1, read on the forward strand.
AATCAAACATTCATCACGATGATGTTTACAATTTTACTTCGGGCTTCGGTCAGCCATGGAGCGAACCCGGATAGCAGCGGTTGAGTACCTGCGCGCTGGCTGCTTAGCCACCGCAACACTTTACACAAGTGAAGAAACTATAACATTTTTAGAGTCAGGTGATGGGCGTGGCTTTAGAAGCATAAGACCACGCCTATTTCCACGTGTCAAAAATCACGAATTAAATACAGCTGTCTCGCTTTGACCTGAGAGAAGGCAGAAGTGTTTTTACGGTTTTCATATGTCATAAATAGTATACAGTATTTTTAATACGTTTAATTTGAGTGAAAACCGGAACATGAAGAGTTTATAACGAACCATTGCGGTGTAGGATGGAACTGATTACGATTACACTGCAATCGGCAGGACTACTTAAATTACTTATCATGTAATGAATGCAGGTGGATGGAGGAAATTAATTGAATGAACTCAAAAATCTTAAGAAATACCCATATGATGTAAATTAGTACTTGAAAAAATCGTATAAACGAAGCTTACAGTATGCCCATTACTCCTGGAATTGTATTAAAAATACGCTATTCAATATTATATGCTGATGGATAAACTAAGCCACTTTGACTAATAAAAACGATATTTATTAAGCATGATTTTTCATTTAGGCCATGGATTATTTTTATCTACTTATTTTCCCGTGTAAAGTTTTCTTCGATTATTTTGCCGAAGTTAAGATGTATTGTGCTTAACGGACACTGTAATATTGCATGTACTGAATAATGCATTCCGTGTGAGAATTATGAGGAAACTTCCGGTGCTGAGATTATGGGTAAAAATCTACTGTGTAATGTGCACCTGAAAAAGTAATCACGCATAAACAGGCGAGTTCTAGTAGAAATAGGCCAACATTATTAAAAGTATCTTTTAAAATGTTCGTTTCAAATTCGCATTAACATTTTTTTAGAAAAAAAAGAGTGGTTACGTATTTGGTAAGTAAGATAGGCACATTGGTGTATTAATAAAGGCCCCTATGATACAAGTATCAATTTCAGCCATAAACTGACAGTTTATGGGTTTAGACCCTACATTAAGCTACGGTGGGCCATGTTTATTACTTTTTAATTGTAAGTTTTGCAAAAATTAGGTATTGAGCGCCTTCCATCTTATATACTGCATTAAAGATAAAATAAGGACATTTCTGCGACTGTATGAAAGCTATAAAATCCTAGCATCGGTATCTACGGAGTCGATATTCCTTAATATTTTACAAACAATTAACGAGTAAGATCATTGAATACATACCAGAAGTTGACCAGTCGAATCATAAGCCATAAATTACTTGATAAATAAAGGAATTACACAGTGAAGTCGCTGAGGTGACAGTATTATGACACTGAGGGTCTAAGAGTATAAAATAGTTCAATGGCTTTAAGTATTTATATCAAAGAGAATATAAAAAAATCATTTATATAAAATCAGAATGCCCCCCATATGTTCATGTAATATAACACTTGGAAAGTTAATATTGGCAGGTATTACTGCCATAAATTTATCATATTAAATTTTAACTTGTTTTATTACTGAATTTTACATTTCTGAATATATTACTACTGAAAATTTACTTTCTTTTGTTCCATCCGTATACATTTATAATACAATTAATGGAAATATGCTGGTTCTTATAACACTTACCCTGTCTCATTTGACAGACGAATGGTTTCAAGTTATTTCTTCCACCGAAATGATGATTTTTACACAGTTATCAGAAAATGTAAGCTAAGGAGATCTTTCAACAATTTTCTGCCAACTGCAAGTCAATTGTTTTCACTCTATTTACCGTTAAGTGTAATGGATAAAAAATAGTTGTCCCAGGACATTGCCAAACTCGCAGCGTAAGCATCATGTTGCCAAGAGCACGAAAACGCTACAAGCGTTAAAAAGTCTAACAAAATATTTAATCAAATACAAAAGAGAAAAAAGTAAAACCACAAACATACCACAAAAATTATATACATATACTGCAGACGATACCTTAAAACCTATCTTAGAATAATCTGTCTGTGTTTTAAAGCCTAACGAACAAAATAGTTATTAACTCTTTGGTCTATAATGTACGACACTGTTTTCCAGTTATGGGATGAAATTAAGTGTGTAGTTACGTTTACTTGGTACCGTAGTTATAAGGTAAAAAAACTATTTAAATATTTCACTCATTTTATAAATGTGAGATATTTGGAATTTAACTCTTTGCCATAAAAATTGTCGCGTCATGGATATGGCGAAATTGAATGAAACTTATCACAGGCAATGGTTACAATGTTACAAATAGTGTTACTGAAAAAAAAATCAAGACAAATGGGCTCCGTCACGGTGTTATAGATACTTCTAATGATATCCTGTGGAAGTTCGTCCAGTAGATCTTGCATATGCCATTTCAGATGCTTGAATACCCTTCCCATTCAGAAAAAACACACGTGGCCAATTTATGGTTTATTGTCGGATGCCAACCTGGCACAAAGTTGGCCAACAGCTGACATGCACCCGGCACCATTGCTGGTCCTGAAATTGCACCACTTACTAGCCATACTACACTGAAGAGCCAAAAAAAACTGGCACACCTGCCTAATATCGTGTAGGTCCCACGCAGAAGTGCCGCAAGACGACATGGGATGGACTCGACTAATGCCTGAAGGTATGCACGAGGCAATTCACACCATGAATCCTGCAGGGCAGTCCACAAATCCATAGGAGTGCTAGGCGGTGGAGATCTTTTCTGAACAGCACGTTGCAAGACATTCAAGATATGCTCAATAATGTTCATGTCTGGTGATTTAGAAGGCCAATGGAAGTGTCTAAAGTCATAAGAGTGTTCCTGGAGCCACTCGGTAGCAACTCTCAACGTGTGGGGTGTTGCATTGTCCTGCTGGAATTGTCCACGTCCGTCGGAATGCACAATGGACATGAATGGGTGCGGGTGATCGGACAGGATGCTTACTTATCTTTCACCTGTCAGAGTCGTATATAGACGTATCGGGGGTCCCATTTCACGCCAACTGCACACGCCCCATACCATGACAGAGCCTCCACCAGCTTGAACAGTCCCCTGTTGACATGTAGAGTCAATGGATTCATGAGGATATCTCCATAGCCGTACACGTCCATCCGCCCGATACAATTGGAAACGAGACTCGTCAGACCAGGCAACGTGTTTCCAGTCATCAACAGTCCAATGGCGGTGTTAGCGGGCCCAGGCGAGGAGTAAAGCTTTGTGTCGTGCAGTCAACAACGGTACACGAGTGGGCTTTCGCCTCCGAAAGCCCATATCAATGATGGCCCGTTGAATAGTTCGCACGCTGACACTTGTTGATACACCAGTATTGAAAGCTACGCCAATTTGAGAAATGGTGCACGTCTCTCACGTTTAATGATTCTCGTCAGCCGTTGTTTGTTCCTTTCGTTCACGATCTTTTTCCGGCCGCAGCGATGTCGAAGATTTGATGTTTTACCGGATTCCCGATATTCACGTACACTCGTGAAATGGTCGTACGTGAAAATCCATTTGTATTGCTACCTGGGAGATGCTATGTCCCATCTTTTGTGCACCGACTATAACACCAGGTTCAAACTCACTTAAATCTTGATAACCTGCCATTGTAGCAGCAGTAACCGATCTACCAACTTTGCCAGACGCTTGTCGTCTTATATAGGCGCTACCGACCGCATCGCGTTACTCTGATGGGTTCCATACCTCTGTTATTTGCATACGGATGGCTATACCAGTTTTTTTGGTTCTCCAGTGTATGTACATAACTGGCCCAGGCATGTTGAACATAAATGGCCTAAGCATGACCCATATGCTTACAACAGCAAATGGCCCATAAATGTACCACTTCACAGCCACCAGATGGCCGGCGGATACCGAGCAATGCTTCCACTATATGTTAAACATCATTGTCTCATAAAATTAATAATTTCACACTCACACTTAACTAACCCTTGTTTTCAATTTTCGTTTTATCCACTATAATTGTCGACAATGAAGGGGGTGAACTCAAGTCTCTTGCAATAAAAGCTCAGCAGGGTAACTATTACTCTTCGGTGTACTCTTATATTGGGATATAGTTTAGAATATATTCGGATTCGAATTATTGAGAAATTTTAACACAATATAAATCACACCAGTTATTCCAGAGCTTTAAAAATGACCGTGTGAAAAATTCATTTGATGGCTGAAGTGGCCGTTCCACCTGGCTCCAAATATGTTCTATAGGTAAGAAAACTAGCAGCTAGGCAAGCCAAGTAAGAGTGACTTTAGCATAAATATAGTCGTGGGAAACCCGAAAACACTTTGCTTTTGTGTGGGTGCGCGTTATCCTGTTGTGAAATAGTTGGGTGAAAACGCGCCATGAGATCGTAGAATCTCTTGAATGCACTGCTGTTCTGTCAGCGACCTCGATCACTACAAGGAAGAACCGAGAATCATAGGAGAGTGCTCCCCACACCAACACACCGCATGTTTCGGCAATGTGTCGCTTAACAGTGAAGTCCAGATTTGTGCTCTACCCAGTGCATTTTTATATTTTATTGTAGTCATCCGTGTCCAGACGAAAACTGTATTAAACACATAAGACGACAGATCATCATTCCTCAGCAGTCCATGGCCCGCGATTGCGATTAAAAAGCTAACGAAGTCGCCCTTCTCGGGGTGTCAATCGAAGAGGGCGCAAGGGACGTCGAGAATGCAAGTCTTCTGCAAGTAGCCTCACAACAGTGCTGCTGGATTTTCAAATTAATTAATTACGCTGCCGTATGTCTCTGGACGGTGGAAAAATATGCCGTTAGCTGAATATTGGTAAGAATATTGTCACCTATGGTACATCTTTACAAAATAAAGAAAGAAACTTGGGTTGACATACATACTAATGGCGATACGTGTGTGTAAATGTATGCCATATTTACGTCTGGTAAAAAGTGAAACATGTAAATAACGCTATAGTTTCGGAAAGAGGGGAGAGGCAGTACAGCTACTTTATCCTATAACTTCTGCATATGCTCTTGTAAGGAGTCCGCACTTTTTGAGCATATGTGTGAGTTGTACAACCCTACACGAAAACAAGTAAAGTTAGCTGGAAACTTTTTCTAGTAAAGACTGTTACCAATCCACTTCGTTAAACTACTATGTCCATAATCACTGGACGTTGGTTGTTTTATGGTTACGTGGCGTACCAGCGAAGCGCAAGGCAAACCCCAACGCAGGGATGCTTACGGTCTGGGTTCCATTGTAACGCATATCTCGGATATGTGCCGTATAATTTAACTCGGCTCGTGATGGCGAATCGTAAATACCGCGCGAAATACTCGTAAAAAAGTTGAGAACAGAAATAGCATCGTAAAACGGAAATAAATGCGTAAAGGAAGGGCTGCGTCGTAAAACTTTGGAGAGCCACCGCGGCTCGAGCGGACCGAGTTTGGCTGGAAAGCGTTTTTTACGTCAGAAGTTCTCCTGACAGGGACGCAAACAAGGATATACATAAGCTTACCACCGCATGGAATAAAAAGTCCTTCAGAATAACTGCATGTATACAGTTCACAGAATGAAATATTTATAAGCTTGCCAACGCACAGAACATTCCGTATTCTATACTCTATCCGCTTTCTGACAAATTGTGAACCGACTGTATTATATTATGTCTACACATACGCCATCGCAATAGTGAGCAAAAGAAACCCTGCCATTAATGTGCTGTAGAAAACGTTAAGAAAATTTCTAACGGAGTTTCGCTTTAAAAAATTTCTTAATATTTAAAAAACGCACCGAGGGAACGAACACTTGTTTAGTCGCATTTGTGACATTGTTTTCCATTATATTTTCGGTTTCGCACGGTCAGACAAAACCCAATCACCAAAACGAGAATGAAAGGTTTCTTATCTATGAAGTCTGCATTCGTATGATTTTCCAATCTTACTGCCTTATGCGAGGTTCCGCTTCTACAGAGCTGAATGTTATTGACTGAAGAGTCCGTCGGGCGTGTCATGAAGATGGGCAGATCTGATGTCTACGAGGCGTTAAGAATGAAATGATAATGGAAGAACTCTGGTGAATGCCAGCTTTTTTGGGTCACCGCAAATAACCCTCTCGGAAAAACTCTGCTCTTAAAGATTTTTTTCCTAAAAACGTTTATCGTCCAGGTAAAATTTTGTGGGCTACCACTGGCTGTAATAAGATCTTAGATTAAGTTAAATGTTAATGTTAAACTGAAAAAAATATTGGTAAAATCAAATCGGACAATTAGTATTCACTGAGTAAACACAGTCGATATACCTATTTACTTCGAGTTTATCAAGATAACGTCTTCTTGGAAGTTTAATTTGGTTAGTCTGGAAATCCATCTGTATTCCAATGCTACGCCAAGACGAAAAGATTGTACAATGTCTTGTAAATTGGGTATATTTGGTCAAGCAGCAACATACCTGTCTCATATTAGGGATGCTGTGAGTTTAGTTCTGTCCAAATGCAACAGGGATGAACTTTTAAAGTTGTCTTCCAATACAATTAGATTTTAGACAAACACTTTTTTCACTCCCCGCTAATAACATCAAGTCCCTGTTTTCTCAATAAGAACGAAATAAATAAAAGGTTTCGACATTGATAGAAATATGTCCGGCTTATGGTATAATGGTTGGAACACCAGCAGACAAGGGTTTGCGGTTCTATTTCCCAGTTCAGATCACGTAAGCGCATACGTTTTTTCTTTAGCACAGATAGGGAAATCACAATCACCGGTAACAAATTCACGACCTTAAGAGTGCGATCAAGCCCGCTAACCATACGGTCAATAGTGCTGATAGGATCAAGTGTAGACTATACTCAACACTGCAAACGTATGTTCCTCAAAGCAGCACGACAGACTAAAGGTTCCCAGCTAGGCTCTGATGATCAGGTTGGGGCAGCGCCTATGTTGAGCACGGGGTCGGACATGTTGGATGTGAGTGAAAATTGGCCTTAACCCCAGTGACCTTGAACTCGGAAAATCGCGAAGCATTGAATAATCGAAAATAAAACGAGCAAAGCGGCTTAGAGGCACATCGATGGGTAAAAACAGAACATTTTGTCGGTAACATGGCTGCTCCAGACCGTCGAGCGTGACCGAAGGCTGTGACGTCAGCAATGATGTCAGACGAACTTGGAATCCTATCCACGACCCCTGCGCCCAAGTCAGCTATTTATACCTACTAACAATATTGTACATACTTATACATTTGGGCGGCGGTTATTACTTGTTTCGAACTGTCAGTTCTGTAATTGAAGGAAGTTAGGGAATAAAAAAATTATCTTCGATCAGGTCTCCTAAACTGATGTTAAACGAACTGAAATCTCAAGTGGAATAGGTACGTTAATGAGGGGTGGGATTCAAAATACCGGTCTCCTGCAAGCTCCGGTACACTTGAAAGTAGAAAAATCGGCATTTAGTGCAAGCTCGAGCTGTAGTGATTTTTTAGCTGGTCCACGCTCTGTCAGCCGAATGTTTTTGGAATAAATCTTCGGATAAGACCTCTACCTGTAATATAATTTTATAACATGAACACTACCTTGAAATGTTGGCAGCAAACGGAACTATGGTTCTATATCTTACCCTCTTATTGAACACGTGTGTTCAAAATCATGGAGGGAATACTGAGTACGGTGTGCACGTTGGCTGCGCCGTAGCAACCTCTGCATCACAACTTTTGGACATCTTCGCACAGTCTCCACGAGAATTCTCAAATCACGTGATTTCGACTGAGGTTAGTACAACGTTTAAATAAATTATTGCTTTAAGATGTTGGTACAGTTATTCTGACCGTGTCACTCAAATACGATATAATATAGTTGTACACAATAACATGTTCGTTTGTTGCAAATCAAACTTATATAAACAGGACGTCAGTACTTGAACACGTAATTTTGAAAGTTCTAATAGCGGTTCGTCAATCAGTGGTGAGGACGTGTGCAGAAGACGAAAATCTGTCTACCTGCTATGTATTTAGTCTATGTTGAAAATGGTGGCCACTGAAATCTGTTTTTCTTTTTTAATTTAACGCACATTTCAGAAGGAACGTAACATTTACCATTACTACAGTTTGTAAGCGTAACGTGACCAATGCATTAACACAAGTCGTTGTGCCGATGACAATGTTGATTTTCATACACGGCTACGAAAAGTTACACTAAGGAAATATAGAATAAAAGTAAACAGGGCTTTAAAGATTTCAGTTATATGTGCAATCATTAGCCGATGAAGTTGTGGCTTCTAGAGGAGTGACGCATCTTGGAATGTAGAACTGCTAACATTGACCATTAACCCTCCCTGAGATAAAATTTTGCGAAGGCCACAACGAATTAGCAGTTTGACGCTGCCGGAAATGAGCGTACTAAGAACAAATCTCATAGTCAGATTAGTCCACTTCATGTGCCACGGAGCGTGCAATGCGTCGCAGTGCTATCCAGAATTGGATTTTATGTATTTAAAACATTCGTTCCCTTCCGGTAGTCATTTTAGCTTAAGTCGCTAGGCCGCAGCACTCGAGCGCAAGTGAGCCGGGTTCGAGTTTCAGTTTTGCTTCTAATACTTTTTTTAAAGTAACCAAAGAGTTAAATATATTTACAGTTAAAACAATATTTGTTGCACCAACCAAATCTTACAGTTTGGTACAACCAAATAAAAAAAAACAAAATAATTTGGTTTAAACAAAATAATACGTAATCCCCTTTATAAAAACAGTTTATTTGTTTGCGCCAAACTAACTTTGTTTTATTCAACAAAACCTTTTTCTCTGTGAATTTTCGTAGCTAATTGCAAAATAAGTGAAGAAAGAAAATACTCTTATTAAGTAGTGTTAATCAAATAGTGCAGCTGAAGAACAACGAGCTCCGATTACTCGGGATGGGAAGTGCGAGTATGGTTGCGTTCCACATGAGACGGGCGGCAGGAATAGTGGGAGGGAGTGCAAGTGCAAGTGTTGGTCGTAGAACACGGCAGACGCCTAAGGACTCTCGGCATGGAGGGAGGTTGACCGTAGTTGTCGACGGTGTGTGACAAGTTACGACGGTGGTAGTAAAGATATACACTAGAGCGGCCATGGGATAGGAAAAAGTATGACCAGTTTTTTATGTTAGTTCTTGGTATGATTCAGAGGAGCGCCAGTGTTCTCTACTGGGAGTTAGCAGGCAGCAGACGACGCAGTAGTTACAATACCTCTCCACCCGTGAGGTGTTACCAGTCCCGCGGTAGGCAAAAGTAGGTCATCATCCTGGCCTCGGCCCACCCACGTGTTCGTTCACGTTCTGCCAAAGGTGAGCCCGTCACACGCAAGTTATCAGCCTTCGTTGCAGCTGTGAATACCAAACTCATGATTTACTAGTAGCGACCATTGCATGTGTTTCGTTTCTGTCTTAGATTTATGTAAATGCTAAAACCTGCAGCTCTGTCAACTACTATTTGGTATAATTTATTTACCTCTCCAAAAATGAATTATCATAAATATATAAAGGCCATTGTTTTTAACTCTACTTTATTATTTTTCAATATTTTAGGTGTTCATTATAAAATACGACTATGTTAGCACTTTCAGTTACAAATTTGATATTAATCATGAATGATGGCATACATCATAGTAGTGTTTTCATTCATTTCTTATGTGAAAGGAAATTGACAGGAAATGATTGTTAACTAGTCGAGAAACATATGTTAGACACACAAAGTTCTGCAATGTGACTCAGTGTTTACAATTTGGGGTTGTGATCTACCACAAAAGTGACTGTTCGTACAAATAATCAGTACGTTAAATGTGTCTATTCAATTGTCAATAAGGCTGTGTTCGAACCTAGGAATGCACTTATGTATAGTTTAAGCATACTCCACTCGGCGGCTCGATACTTCATACATTCCGATAGGCATACTTATTTGCATCCGTTACAACTAGCAAGCTGATAAGATTCTGAAGAAGCATTTTGACGGAAATGAAATACTGAATCTGTGCTGGAACGTAAGCGCATTGATTTAAAATTATCAACTCATTAGGAGCTGTAGCTGAAAAGTGCATGAGAATGAAAGTGCTTTAGTTAATCAGCCATATACATTTTTTCAAGAAAGGAATGAATAAGTATTTGACGCAGTAAACGCAGTTATCTATAATGTATTATTAAAACTGGTAATAACTAGAGGTAAATTTTATTTTAACACCAGTAATGGTATGAATAAAAATTAATGTTTGAAATTTGATATAACATTTACACTCATCCATACCTTGCCTTGTAAAAAATTGGCAGTGTTCTTACTGCCCTGCATATTAACTATAAATGCAATGCCACGCCCGGTTTATAACAAATCACGTAGAAAACTGGTTATATTTATCTCGGCTCTTCTAGATCATAAAAGGTTAAAGAGTATATATTGTTAAGGCTCAACTCTATTACATGTGTTTTTTTAAAGCGACAATACAATTATCGTCTCTGTAAGATCCATGTTTACAATAATGATGTGCATTAGAGGTTATTGTCTCAAAAACTGGCAGCTATGTGTATCTACAGTTATACGAGTCTAACAGTACACCATTTTATATTCTACACTGAAACCTCGAACTCATAACAGTGCGAAAAAACATGGGGTGTGGCTGTATCGGGGACACGGCCGTTTGTTTTGCGTGAATACGTCTACGTTTTTACGTTCCCGGCACAGCTTCACTAGATCATATGAGGTTTCATGGGTATCACTGGATTGCTCTTGACATGCTCTTTCCAACCGTATACGACGTTTGTATTTCGACTTGGCTTTTTGACGAGTATAGGCCGACATTATATTAAGTTTTCAATTTCTTTTACTTTAAACTCATAAAATTTCACCATAACCATGCAACACAGATGTTTTATACACTCAATCGATTTATCTCAACGAGAGCTGTTGATTAAAACTTAAATGAGCATCGTAGCTACTCCACGCCAAAAGTTATACTACGCGGAAATTAAGAGACGTGGCGAAACGAACTCAAAATGGCGGTGCCACCACCCCCGCCGCGCATGACGCTTCGCAGTCTTCACTCAACGTAACAATTTTTTTGATCCTTTGGAAATTGAGTGGTGTAACTGAATTTTAGATGTATACGATAGATTCGGAGCTGCAATGCCAAACTGTATCCCCCGATTTTGTTATCATTAGATTTTCTGGATTACCTACTATGGCTGCAAATTTAAAGACGTATTCACGTCAAAAAGTTGACACTGAAGTTATTATCAGTTTTGATAACACTAACGAATGCAAGAAAACTAGACATAACAAATAGAGTCGCAAAATTCTACTTCACACTACATTACAAAATATAACTAGTTCTACACTAAACATCGGTTGAATGCAACGACTCGGTGCCAATTACTAATAGTTAAGATAAGTTTCAAATTGAAAAAAATTATGCATTAAGAATTATTCAGTAAGCGCTTATCTGTATTTGTTATTTCCAATATTATTTTAATTCTTAATTCTAGCCAATGGAAACAGCCGGCAAGCCTGTTATGTTTACTTTTGCTCTTAACCTAACTTTGTATATCACAGCCCTATTTATGAAGACCATACTTCACAGCCGTCATTTTATATCGGATAAGCTTATTTGTGTGAACAAATACAATCGTTAACATGTGCACACACACACGACGTTTTAATATTAGGATCTTTGAATGTAAAGTGCAAGGGGGTGAATGACTAGATGAAGATCAGCTTTTATTATAAGCAATGATAATATTTTCAGTCAACTGCTTATTGAATTTAAAAAAATATGTGGATCCCATTTATTAAGAGAGAAACACCTTTGAAACACAAAACAACAGCAAACACACAATCCAGACAAGACCAAATCAGCCAATCATGACCACTCTTAGCTGCACAGCCAATAAGGAGAAAGACTATTTTAACCCACGTTTTTACGGTCAGTATACTGGGCTTGCAAGGAAACTCAGCGAGCTGATAAATGTTATCTGCGGAGTGCAACCTACAGATTGGGATTGTGCAGGGAGTTGGGAGGGACCCAAGCTTGCTCCTTTCTAACCTCCCTGTAGGTCAAGTGAAGCCGCGTTTAGGGTGGTAATGGGCCCCTTATAGTTCCCGAAACGTCAAATTCTTTCGGTTTTGGAAAAACTACTGTGTTTGTACGAGTTTCTTCGTTTTGTTTGTATTATTTGTGGTAGTAGCCTGTGTCGTCTTCGGTGTGTTGTCTGTTGGTCATATATAGTTTTTTCGTATACATATATAGTATATTAATTTTCCGCATTCAACTGGCTGTCCTGTTTTATTTGACTCGATACCTTCATGAAATTTTCTTGCGTTGTACTTATATATTCTTGACTGCAGCATACCTCGCTTGCATTCTGTCGTGTCTGGTAAAGCTGCTGTGTTTGAACGCGTTTCTTTGTTGTGCTGTCCCATTTTGTTCTTAAATATTTTGTCAGTGTTGTCCTAATTTTTTCAAGCAGATTTCTAACCTGTGTTGTTTTCTATTTGTTATTTATTGGTCATGTGTATACATATATTATTCGTAACTAGTTGCTGTCCTGTTTTGTGACTCTATTACCTCTTGGAATTTTCCATTGTGTATGAATATATTTATTTTCTCTTCCATAGGTTGCTTGTCTTATATAGGTATATATATTTTCTTTTCGTGTTCAGTTTTGTTTTTCCATGACAGACATCTGCACCGTAATGGCGAATGTCCAGAAATCTCCATATAGTTTTAATATTCTTTATACTAACACTACTGTAAATAACAGTTTTCTGCCAACAACACTGTGTGCTGTGTTTTGAGTGGTCGTCGCCTCACCAGTTTCACTTAAGATATAAAATATAATATCTTTCAACCCCTAAGGAAATCCCAACAACGCACACGACATTCTAAGTTCCATTGGAAACCAATACATGAGGTAACACACTTTCGTTTCTTTTGCACCCGTCTTAATGCACAATTTAAGACCTAAATTTTCTATTGTAAACACACATTTACTGCAGACTTCGTAACTTGCGCTAAATTAAAGTGCGCAGCTGTGTTCAAACGCAGTCGAATCAAATAATTTCTCAGTTGATAGTATACAGTTGTTACCAAGAAGAACAGAAATTATTTGTAAATGTCTTCATTGTGTCAAAATTGTTTAACATATTCTGGAATGTTTGTCGTATACTAGCCTACAAATTGATAATGGTAACAATTTACGAACAATGTTGTAACTTTTTGGCATATTTATAAAATTGTAATTTACTTTTCCTAAAAGTAATTATGTTATCTGTGCCCCATGTTTTGTTGATTGAATAAATACTTTTTTCGTTAACGACCACTAATTTTGTTTGCACGATTATACTAATACGAAAGAAATATATTTTATGAGATGTAAGATCATCTTCATAACAAGGAGTATAAATTCATACAGCACATTTAGTTTCTATTCGTTCATCGTGGGTATTTTCTCCTCTTTACTAGCATTCCTCTAAAACTTAACAGTGTTAATATTAATACGTTAGTAAGATACTAGCAGTGTATCAAATTTTCTAAACAGCATGTTTTCCGATATTTAAAAAAGGGTTTTATGAAGTTTCCGGTGCCTAAATTCTGCGAGGGGCATGAGTCGTTTATGCAGACACTACACGATATCCAATTTCGGCTACCTTCTGTAATACCCATGGGCACAACAGAAGGCATACAAGTTTCTATAACATAAGAGAAGAAAGAACGCATCAATTCATACCAACAAATTACCTTAAGAGCTAACAGAAAATTGTAAAAGGTAGGCAAAACAACTCGCAGGGGTACAAATGCAACCAAATGATATATGTAGGTGCTTTGTGGTGCATCCTAATGTACGAAGATTGTTTCTTTCTACTGTATACTGCCTTTATTTAGGTTACTAAGTACGAGTAATATTAATGTATGGAATATGACATGAGTAACGGTGCTGCTTTTGAATGGAAAACAAGGTACTGTTTTCGCATGTGTCTACGACGGACATTTACGCCACAAAGGAAAACATTAGCAAATTATTTAAACAGGGACATAGCCAGGAATTTACCTTTTCGGGTGGGGGGAAATTTCTTATTACTGTTTTGGGACATAATATGAAAGTTGTAATATTACAAATTAATAGTTAAAATGCTATTTATAATAAAAAAGGCTAATATACAGATATGGAACAACGAAATGCTATAAACATCCGTCACGTTCAAGGTGGTTCACACATTTCGTATATTAAAATAAAATAGAAGTTATCATTTTGTTTTTTAATTTTATTTTTGAATAATTTATTTTAATTTCTGGGGGGAGGTGTATGTCCCGATCCCCCCGGCTAAACCCCTCTATTTACATATGTATCTTTAATAAGCATAATAATAAATATTGTGTTTTCCATAATTTAACAATATTTTACGGTTAGAAGGCCAAATGAAGGCAAAACTATCACAATAATTAACTTACGGCATTAATGCGTGCTTGTCTACATTACTCACGCTACACAGCTTAAATTATATAATTTGAAACCAATCGATTTGATTAGCAAATAACCACAGCAAGTATAATGCACTCTGCTGTTACTTATGTATTATTGTTTTTAGTCACAATGATTCTGGAAATAAAGGTTTTCTAACAGTAACATCAGTTATAAACAGCAGTAATGTATCACATAAAACATTTCATTTCACGACGGATATTTGAACTCTAAAGTTTAACATTATGCAACGCAGTCCCGCGCGCCGACCCATTGAGCTACACTCACAGCCTACTAAATGCCCATGTGATAATGTATATACATTACCTTACTCCACAGTTATAACGTATTTTATTAAGTTGTGTTTATTGTTTTATAATGACCGTGTGAGTACTTTGCCACGTTTACCGTTACTTACGCATGAATTAAGTTCCATTTTGTACACACATACGTTTTACAGAACCCGTAATCTTTAAGTAAACGGATATAAACTGCTTGCAGTAATTACTCGAGTGTCCACCATCTTGTCTGTCCCAGGTACGTTGGTATAGCAGACATTCATAAAACGTTCTAATAGTGTGGAGTTTGGTATCGGAGCGACAGAGATGGAGTATGAGTAAGAGAGAGGGTATATGTCACAGTGGCATCGCTGCCGACATCTCCACGCAGCCGCCACGACAATGGACTAGCGTTACATGCTGTTCATATCAAGAACTACAGATTCTTACCTGCTAGAGTGGTGAGAAACTTTAACCTGAGAAAGTGAACTCTAGGTATATCTGTACTCAATGGTGGAGGCCTGTGAGCCTGAGCTGCTCACCTTGCACCTGGTGAAGACGAGCCTGCTCTCGAGGTCCTGCAAGGACAGCAGTGGGCGTCCTTCCCCTTCAGGCTCCATGAGGCCGGCGCCTATCGTCACCTCGCGGTACATGGTCTGCAACACAGGGAGCACCACCGACGTCAGCTGACACGTGGGTGGATTCAGCACACGTGTCGTCGAGATGCAGTCCATTTGTGCATCCTACACTGTCAACTTCACTTCAACAAAACGATTACACTTCACCGCAACTACTGCAAATCACTTCACAGGAAACCCAGTGGCAGGCTTTTGTTTATTTCAATGGCTTTATTATTACGCTGAATTAATTTAGATTTCCGTTGAATGACAATGAATACCATTACTCGAAACCAACAGTTCCTAGTTATTTCGAGCAACTGACTGATTTATCAGCTGGTAGCAGCTTATAATGTAATTTTCATTTACTAGTATTTCACTTTTTGAAGTCACGCTGATTATGGGTTAGAGTGTACGGTATTTCATACATGTATGTCTTATCCTCCAAAATAGGACATAAAATAGCACACTGGTGAATTACACGTATTAGAGTACACCTTAATCAGTTCTCTTAAACACGACGATAAAAAAATAATTACAGACTAAATATTCAATGGGATAACATAGGAAATGCATATTAAAGCCCGCTTCTGTCTATCAGCATTTTGTTTCTTTTGAAACACATAAAAAGGGGGCACTAAGGATGGTGTGGGTACTAACAGCAATTATCTTTTCTTCTCTAAGCACACTACTGCGCGAAAATATAGAAATTAAAACTGTGAAATAGTTTTTCTTAATATAAAGTTTGTAGCAAATGTCATTGTATATGACTGTTTGAATCTTGCATTTATTCAGCGAATATATCGAAGGCGCATAAGATGATGATTTTGTGTTTAAATGTGTTGAATTCCTCTAAAATGATGTTTGAGATATGGAAGCTCTCTTGAATGTGTTAATCTACAATACTGGAAAAAAGACGCCAAATTTAAAACAAAATAATTTACCAAGTTTGTTTGAAAAACTTTTTTTTCCCCAACACTCCGAAACGCAGTTCACTGGCAACTATACAGGTACCTCAACAGTCTCAAGTTTTCGTGAATCTTGTTAAATTTACTTCAGAGTTCGAAAGTTGAGTTTATAAAGAGTTTCCTTTCTCAAATAGCTATTTGTGAGGAGGAAAAGTGCGAAGTAAAGCTATTTGGACAGGAAATTTCCTCTTTTACCGATTCCTCGTATCCGCCTCTGCACTCACATACGGCGTTGCCCACGCACGTACATTCGGTTCGATAACTAAACTCGCGGCTGCAAATTGTTCTGCCAAAGGTACTTCATGTATGAAAATAGAACTCCAGATTTGAAAATCACGCCAGCTGTATGACCTGAGTAATACAGATGTAATTCTTGTGAGGTCCGAAATATCCCTAAAGAAGCGATATTTCGGACCTCGCAATCAGAATAAATTCAAATACAGTGGAGTCTCCATTATCCGTCAGTCTCGGGACTGTCACCGTGACGGTTGAGAGAATAGACGGATAATAGAAAATTCCCCCCCCCTTTTTTTTTCACAGAGCCACGACAGATACTAGCGATAATAATGTATACGATATTTAGCACTATATTTAAAACAGGTAGCAATCAATAGAAGTATGTCCAGCACAGTATGTATTTAATATTAAATATTGTAGACTTCTACTTATTATGTTGATAAAATAAGAACATTGATTAGAGTACTATTATGTATATGCTCGGTAGTATAATCCTACCTGAAAAAACCCCATCAAGCTTCTTGTTCATTTCGATAGCTTTAGCCATTATTATGGGCCCAGTAATTGGTATCCCTTGACTGCAGGCTTGAATGAACCACTGATACATTAATGTATCCAGTTGGTACAGTTTTGCTGGCTTCATTATTTTTCTTAGTTTGACATCTCCGTCTGTCGTTTGCATTTTTGAAACATGACTTTCGANCTCGGTAGTATAATCCTACCTGAAAAAACCCCATCAAGCTTCTTGTTCATTTCGATAGCTTTAGCCATTATTATGGGCCCAGTAATTGGTATCCCTTGACTGCAGGCTTGAATGAACCACTGATACATTAATGTATCCAGTTGGTCCAGTTTTGCTGGCTTCATTATTTTTCTTAGTTTGACATCTCCGTCTGTCGTTTGCATTTTTGAAACATGACTTTCGATTTTATCTGCATCTTTCTTAATATAATTGACTGTCATCCGCCCGATCCCATATAGCGGAGCGATACTCGTCGCGTTTTCTCCTTTACGCAATCGTTTTATAATTTCAAGATTTTAAGAAAGTCTCAATATAACACGTTTCCGTTTCTCAGAAATTTTTAAACACACTATACTTTGACAACAAACTGAGGACAATGCCTTTCTGACTAAGTGACTACCGCAACTGAACTAACTGTAGGAATGGGAGGGTGGATGAGTGTCTAGGAATTCCGGTAGGGTGGTGAGGAAGACGGAACGATTCTACATATGTAGGTTGTACATAAACAACAAACGTGAGTAATTCGCATTTCGCACCGCACAGAATGTATTTTTGCTGGGTATTCATTGACAAAAGTATATATTACAGTACAGTATACGTATTTTTCAACTCAATAATGTGCTTAATTTGATCTAATATGAAACGAGAAAGAAGTTATTTCATTTTTAGTTTATTAAGTTGATTTTTTGTACCCAATTTTATTATTTTACTGACGGTTAACAGAAACTCGCTGTTAAAAGGGTGACGGTTAACCGAAACTCCACTGTATAGTATTTTTGTCTTTCTATATGACTCTTTAATACGTTAGTTTTACTGCAAATTGAGCGTAAAAATGTAAAAATATAACTATACCTACTATATATAAGACTACAAGATGCAAGTTTAGAGATGCAAAAATTGGAATATAGTCCGATACACAAATTTTCCTTAGGCAGGTGGGCTTAAACAACAGAGACAGTAGGTGATTTATTTTACTTGTTACGCATTAGTTATAGTGTTATGTGGTATAGGGTACTTTACATAAAGTACGCATAACAGAACATTACATTTTCAGAGTTCGCGGTGAAATAAGTTTACAAACAGGTAATTAATTATTGTAAATAGGTATTCGGAAGCAATAAAACGTTCAAAGTATTTTTTATTTGTAATTAATGGAGTCCCTTAGGAGTTAAATACTGAACGCAGTAAGAAGAATCAACGGGGCAGGTCCGACATTATCATATATTACCGTGGATAAAATGCCCTATTTTATACGTTTGTACGTGGATAACTGAAGTATTCTGTGCAAATAACCAAAGTTTAAGTATTAAATTTGCTAAATAATATTTTCTGTCATTCTCATTGAGCGTGGGGGTAAGATATGTGTGCAGTTTGCATACTATGAATTGCTCTTGTGCATGCTTTATGTTTTGGGAAACATTGGAATAAAGTATTTAATATTCGCCGCCATCAAAAAATTAAGCTCAAACATTTAACTACCATGACCGTTACTAGAAGATACAGACCTCGGAAAACACGGAGATATATTGAGATATCTCCGATGGGTGCTATACTCCTCTGAGAATAGCTGAAGTGAAATTTCGATAGATTACATGCTGTAGACCAATGACATTATTATAGCAGTTGGGTATGAATTATACATATAAGATAATAGTCCTCAACTTAACGGGCTTATCAACGCCCCTGCTTTTGTGTCTGCATATTTATAAAGGAACAGTTTAATTAAGAATTTACCAAAATATAACTATCTACAAATTAATGACTTGCCTGGGAGTCTTAGGTTTCGTCTTTAGTCGACAGGATGTTAATAAAAAGCATACCAGGAGATAATTAAATACTCCGCGGTTAAATTACAGCGTATACAACTAGCGTTCAAAATAATATAACATCACAACGTTAAGTGACATGGCGTTAATATGGCTATCCTTCTGTTTATAATAGAGAATTATTAAGTATTCTATAAAGAGTGCGAAATGTAGCACCATTGTTTAAAAAGGTCAATAAATATGAAAAAAATATTAACGTTGCTCTAGTTATGAACATATTTCATTAGTTTCATTATTAAAAAGTCTCTTGTTTCATACGTGAATTAATTTTTGGTGTAATAAATCGTAATACTTTCTTCCCATGATCTGTAAAATTTGTTTTAATATAAACATTTAAGAACAGAAAAATGTATGCTGAAAATAAAAGTAACCTATATTAACCATAAAATAAAATAATTTGTTGAGTGCAAAATTATTTGCTTTTAAGTTAATTAATTCTATACTATTGGTCACCACACATTCTCAAAAATATGAGATTATAACATCACATTTTCTTAAGGTATTATTTACACTGTTATTATTACGTTATTTTACTGACATATCATTTGGTAATTGGGTCCGAAATTACGTGAGTAGTAGTTACTTTCGAACAGAATACGTTATGAATTCCCAAAAACATTGGAAAAAATGTAAATCAATGGCTGTAGAAGCTTTTACAGTTGCAAATACTATTTTTAATATTTCTGCATTTTTCTCTGATTAGTCAAATATAGCTGCTAATGTAGACGCTACCGTCGTTTACAACCAGTCGATAAAAGTAGAGCTTAATCCGGAACCTAATAATCTGAATACGAATCCATAGCAAAATACGACCTCTGAGATAAAATATGTACGACGTTCTGAGCACAGAACGTTCGTCCTGATGTTTCAGAGAATGGTACTAGTAAACTTGTTATGCGTGCTGCATTACCTGCATCTCTTGAACGATCCGGGCGAATGCAGGGTAGTCATCGTCAGTCACCTTCGTCGTGTTCATTATCGTCTGGAGGAGTTTCAGCACCTCTCTGTAATGCTGAAACAAACAGTTCGACGTGAGATTGGTTCAAATCAAGCAAAGTACTGTCGCAAAACCAGTATTTTTTTCATTTTACTTTCTCAAATTTCACTCCGTGCATCTCAATAACCTATCCTAAGGTAGTGCGAATGTGGAGAAAGTAAAAATTTACATACTTTGATTACACGTTGGTTTGTAGACCGGACTGAAGGTAAGCTAATATAAACCCCTACGTGAAATATATACATCTTAGAGGTTCAGTTCAATAAATTAATTCTTGAAGTTTGAAAATTATTACATTCCTTTTGAAAACCTGAAATGAGTAAACCACAATGTAAAACAACACAGTGTTATGATTTCTATAAGTCCTTATTCTGAGCTTACTCCAATTCCATATTCTATCCCTTAATATCTTAAGAGTTTATGAGCAGGTAAGACTCATAACAACAGTAAAGATAACGTAAAAAGAAAATATACAATCATTTGTTACAGGAGTGTTGGTCTGTAAGTACTCTGGATGTTTAAGATTTGCAATTCGCCTTTTACTAAGCTTACAGACTTTGTGTTAGTTGATAAATGTCTATTAAGGTTTTATCTCTCCGATGATTTTAGAGTTAAATTCTGTATCAGAACACGCGTTCGCGTTTTCAGGTTTTAGAAAGTAGTTAAAAACCAATATTTTGGCTACAATGGTACTCCTCAAGCTGTTATTCACAAACGATGGTTTACAAAAATAGCCTCCCTTTGAATCGCCGGTCGTTAGCGGTTGATAAACTAAAGGTGTCATGCCATTCTAAACCGATTTTGGCAAGCATTTTAAATCATGGTTGGGATAGAGGTGTGATTTTCTCATAAGCTCACTTAATATTGGAGGATGCTCCTCACGTAACATGCAATTATATACATGTATATTTGCAATAGCGGTATTAATTTATATACACTGACATTGGTTTACCAGTCTCCATAAATACGTGTACATAAACAGAATGTTCCCAAATATGTGGGGAGTAATCGGGGAGTGGATAGTACACTCCAAAACAACAAAAAAATGTCTCTATGAACATATGTCCTAAAATCGACCGTTTACGAGTTACAGACCTTCCAATGTTGTAGTGGATTCGCAAGTCTTCGTGGCAAATCATTCCAGTTAGAGTAGCAGTAGCCATGCCCGTGTACCAGAAGTGGTACGTCACTCTACAATAAGTGCTCAAAATGTCCACCTTGTGCTTCAATGCATGACTGAACACGCTGCGTCATTGATTGTCTGACACGTTCAAATATTCTATACATTGCACGTATCTGCTGGCAACCATATCCCACTCGCTAGCGAAACTCTGCTATGTCCGAAACTGGAGTTGCATAAACAATGGCCTTGAGATGCCCCCACAGGTAATAGTCCAGTGGACTGACATGAGGGTTTCTAAGCGCATGGATTTGACGAGTCGGCTGTCAACAGTGCAAGGGGATAGGTAAAAACACACAATTCCAACTATTCACATTAACAAACATACCTCGTAAAAGATGTACTATAAGAACATGGGTAAATAACCGTATAATTTTCCTGAATTTCACGTAGTTCGGCATTGAACGTGAAAGTGAATGTCGAAGATGGCCAAAGCAAGATAACAGTTGCATTGTTANTGCAAGGGGATAGGTAAAAACACACAATTCCAACTATTCACATTAACAAACATACCTCGTAAAAGATGTACTATAAGAACATGGGTAAATAACCGTATAATTTTCCTTAATTTCACGTAGTTCGGCATTGAACGTGAAAGTGAATGTCGAAGATGGCCAAAGCAAGATAACAGTTGCATTGTTANAATTTCACGTAGTTCGGCATTGAACGTGAAAGTGAATGTCGAAGATGGCCAAAGCAAGATAACAGTTGCATTGTTATTAAGCGCCCTGCTAGTGTTGAAAATTACAATTTGTATATGGGAGGGATTGATCTTCTAAGCGGAGGAGGTGATTTTAAAGTAAGCTATGCGTACTCACACAATAAAATGGACAGTAAAAACCATTTATCATTTATTTGATTTTTGTTTCACAGCATCTCGGCTCGAGTATCGTCAATAAACCTATCGCCAAGAAAGCGTAATGCAGAAGAAAGACATTCTCGACTATTATTATTTTGGTTTCCATGCATCCAAAAATCTCATTCATCATGGATCATCAGATGTACATGAAGACACCGATGACGAGGAGGAGCAAAATAATTACGGTGACATGAAGCTAAGAAAAATCATTCCTTGCCCCATTAAGTGCAACGAAAATTCCAGGCATTCTATTCGCCCGAAAATATGAGTTAAATGCAGAATAAAAGATTCACATTTAGGTTAGTTGGGTGTAATGCAAAATCAGCTGAATCCAAAAATTATTAAAATTAATGTGATAGTATTTATGGATTCCTTGCTTTATTGCCTTATATTTTATGTGAATATTATGAAGCAAATCCGGTTTAACCCCTTATAAAAATAAAATAGAAAATTGAGATCAATTGCAAAAGCTGTTAAATTCGGCTATACAAGAAATGCAAATCCTGTTAAAAACTTTAATATTTTCAATGTCACTAGCAGCTATATCCATGACCACCATAATGGCCACAACATGTTTTAATTTGCAATACCAATTATAACCTGTTATTGTAAGCTTGCATGTGTATACACGGAAATTACATGTTGTGTATAATTATTATCATCGAAAGTTCCGGAAGGAAACTGACATTGAGTTGGTCCTGAGTCATGACTGTCAAAAGAAGTTGATTATTTCTAAAATTCCCTACCAAGTGGCATATTACAAAAGGAAAATTTATTTATTTAATTTCTTTGTCAGCGAAAGTATTTCACCCTCCTCTCAAAACAAGACAAGCGCATTTTTATACGCCAGGACAGAAGATGTTTATGCTAAAGGCTCGAACCAAATAGCATCAGTCTTACATCACAGACTTAACGGCATGCGTATTGTTGAGGTCAACAGTCAGGCTCGTTTCTGATTATGAAACTCGGTTCTCAAGACCTCCATGTTAAGAGCCGCCTAAATCTATTCACTCACTCACTCTAATGATCAAACTATGATCGGAATGCTACCACATTGGATGCTTTAGAGAGTATCTAAAAATTTGAAAGAAATTGTCCTTCTGTTTCTTGTAGTAGGCCACTCATTTATGCCCCCTGACACAGTATTTGATAATTTAGAAATCAAAGTGTTATTGGGAATCCTGAGAAGTATCTCCAACTTTTAAACAAGATTAGGACAGTAACTCATCTTGGCGAGGGCTTTGCAGTCAGTAACAGGAAGTTTTATTCGCAGGACATTTTAAGACAATATGGAAATTGACACTTCCAATTTCAAAAAGGGAAGAAGTTTGTGCTTACTAGGAGCAAATATGGAAAATCATTTTGGTTCAAGCAGAGCCATTTTATAATTTTGACAGTGACGAACCCGAAACCATTTACAAAAATGTTAAATCATTTAAGAATTCCCAAATTACAGTAGCAGTGTGAGACGTACAAATGAAGAATCAACGATGCACATATATTGCTTACACTTCACTTTGGAGAGAACTGGGGAGAAAACGCCAAGCTCTCGTTTTGTACTCATGTGCTTCAACAACAGACTGCATGCAGCTTATGTTACGGCCACTACAAGGAATGATGGAGAAGNCGTTTTGTACTCATGTGCTTCAACAACAGACTGCATGCAGCTTATGTTACGGCCACTACAAGGAATGATGGAGAATAGAAGAATGAATTTGTGTTGATGTACGATGACGGTACTCAAATATGCCGAGTGTGTGTGTGTTCAAGGCAGTGAATTCAATACATAACACTATTCCGAAGAATATTTTATATTATTTGATTGTCATATTAACATTATTTTTTTAGCATTGTATTTACTTGCACAGAATCTGACGATTTTAATATTCTTGTCACTACAACGCGTAATTTCATTATTTTTATTTCCAATAACATTGTGTTGCTCCAGTACCTATCTTTTCTCTTTTCACTGACCTCACATACATTGGATTTAACTTATTTGGCAATTTAAAGAAAATGCAAATGGCTACCCTTACAGCTGCAAACAATACTAATTTATTCCTTCAGTTGCAAAACCTGTCATGCAAATTAATGATTTTTAAATAAAAACTTATCAATACAATCTCTTTTATAAAGTCATTGTAGGAAATTTTTTTTCTGATTTATTACAGGTACCATTACAATTCTGTAATATTTGTGTCAGTTCTTANGTATTTACTTGCACAGAATCTGACGATTTTAATATTCTTGTCACTACAACGCGTAATTTCATTATTTTTATTTCCAATAACATTGTGTTGCTCCAGTACCTATCTTTTCTCTTTTCACTGACCTCACATACATTGGATTTAACTTATTTGGCAATTTAAAGAAAATGCAAATGGCTACCCTTACAGCTGCAAACAATACTAATCTATTCCTTCAGTTGCAAAACCTGTCATGCAAATTAATGATTTTTAAATAAAAACTTATCAATACAATCTCTTTTATAAGNCGTTTTGTACTCATGTGCTTCAACAACAGACTGCATGCAGCTTATGTTACGGCCACTACAAGGAATGATGGAGAAGAGAAGAATGAATTTGTGTTGATGTACGATGACGGTACTCAAATATGCCGAGTGTGTGTGTGTTCAAGGCAGTGAATTCAATACATAACACTATTCCGAAGAATATTTTATATTATTTGATTGTCATATTAACATTATTTTTTTAGCATCGTATTTACTTGCACAGAATCTGACGATTTTAATATTCTTGTCACTACAACGCGTAATTTCATTATTTTTATTTCCAATAACATTGTGTTGCTCCAGTACCTATCTTTTCTCTTTTCACTGACCTCACATACATTGGATTTAACTTATTTGGCAATTTAAAGAAAATGCAAATGGCTACCCTTACAGCTGCAAACAATACTAATTTATTCCTTCAGTTGCAAAACCTGTCATGCAAATTAATGATTTTTAAATAAAAACTTATCAATACAATCTCTTTTATAAGTCATTGTAGGAAATTTTTTTTCTGATTTATTACAGGTACCATTACAATTCTGTAATATTTGTGTCAGTTCTTATACGTTTTTCTCTTTTTTCCAAATTTTAGTTGACGTGGAATAAATGAATTTTGCATATATATGTGTTTTAAAATAAGTAAAGCTGCTAGAAGTCCTTTCATAAATAATAATTTTCAATGTTTGTTTGTTTGTGTGCTAAACAAAGGTTTTTTATTAAATTTTTTAGCATACAATCTCATAGCATCATATGTGACACAATACTTTATGAACATTAATTTAATAAGTAAATAAAACAATTATGTATATGCCAGTTTTATGATTTTCCTTCATTTGTTACAAGACAATTAAATTTGTTTTATAACAAAAAATTATGCTTCAGCTCCTCAAGTCTGTGTAGGTTACGAAAATATAAGACGAAAACTTACGCACCACTTTTCCCTTGGGGATTATATAGAAAGTTACGCACCTCTAAAAATCAAGTATCGAAGTACCTTTAATTAAATAGCTTAAAGTATATTAAATTAAGTAGAAAATCGATTAGGATCGACTTGTACAACGGTGATATCAACCACCTTTATTAAGTAAAAGGATGTTGCTACTCTAGGTTTGCTTGAAACTTTCTAACACAAAGCTTTAAACGATTTGTTAAGACAAATAATGAATCAGCTCATTGAAATTAACAGAAAAGGTAGTAATTCGGAACACTTGCATATGAACTGTTTTTGAGAAATCGATGCAGAAAGTGTGTGGCCTTACAGGTAGGAACGCACTATACACAGGACTTGTGACTGAAAGATACGCAAGTGGAAAACGGATAGGGCTAGTTATAGTTTAATCATACAATTAGTCGTATGTTACGTGTGTGTGTGGATGAGCTACGGAAACGAATGATGATGGCATGTATGTCTTGTACAGCACAAATGAAGCTCACTTGTAAATAAGTGGTAATGTATTGTGACCACAAAATAAACGCAAGCAGATAATACTGTTGTAAACCGAGGTATTGAAACAATACAAACACCCGCATTTACAAAAATAATATGAGCCAATAACACTGTTTAGAGTAACTTTTCGAAAGGATGGTGTATTGCCTACCTTTAAGTCCACTCACCGTTTCTCTTGAAATGTTCTAATGGATATATGGAAAATGATTCCCCTGAGAGTGTTCCAAGAAAACGACCTTTTCCGTCAATTAAGACATGCTCATTCATAATTTGTTTTAAATCGTTCACAGTTTTGTGTTAAAAAGTTGCATGTAAACCTAGTGTGGATTAATTAAATAAATGAGGATAATGTTTGACATCCGCGTTTTAAGAGATGTAAGATCTCTGTTACACAAACCACTACACCGATTTTTTACTTAATCGAAAGTACTTTCTGATATTTTTTACCAAAATATTTCAAAAACTCAATTTTTGCGGGGCGCATAGCCCCCTTAATAACCACATAAGGGAAACGTGCTACACGAGTATTCGTCTTATATTTTCGTAAGGAATAACGTGCCAGAGCTTGCTTGTGTTGTTTAAAAAAAGCCCGTAGATATAAAGAGGAGGAGGCAAGAGCGACCCACCTCTAGCGGCTTGTGCAGGAAGGCGGTGAGGTCGGGTCTCCTGCGCGGTACCGCGGGCTCCACGATGATCCTCATGAAGTCGGTGTTCCTCGTCTTCGCCGCCAGCAGGCAGTCCGCTTTCTTGATCCCCGAGAAGTAGCGCCGGTACGCCGCGTTTATTGTCCCCATCTGCCACCAAAAACAAACCACTTACACATTAAAAGTGCGTGCACTAAAAAAAAAAAAAAAAAAAAAAAAAAAAAAAAAAA
>NQII01003295.1:124784-274073 GCA_002778355.1 Clitarchus hookeri
AGACATCCTAGTGCATCCTCGACATGAAATTACGCAGATTATGAAGAAACTCTTCAAATATTTCATCCATTGAAATTTAACATTAAAAAATCTGTAAAACATACATATGAAATATTAGCACCCTAAGCGAGTGAAACAATAATCAGTAAATAAACCGGTGGGGATAAAACCGAAACTACATAATAAATATACGAAGCCGAGACCATGGCATCCTTATCCTCATTCGTACCCTGTTTGGGGAGAAAATCATGACATATAAAAATAAAATCATACTAGTAAATTATATTGAAAAAAATTACCTGAACTTCTAAATACAGAGACAAATCATCATTCCTATCACAACTCATATCACGAGTTCCCAAATTGTTTTAAGCAGCCCGAACATTGCTTTCACATTCCATTCATATAAATAAAACCTCATCTATCAATAGCATCGTACAGAATTGAATCTGCACGCGCCATCTTGATGGGGTCGAGGACTATCCAACCCCTACGAACGCGTTTCGTAAACNATCTATCAATAGCATCGTACAGAATTGAATCTGCACGCGCCATCTTGATGGGGTCGAGGACTATCCAACCCCTACGAACGCGTTTCGTAAACGTGTCCTCACTAGGTGGACTAGACCGCCGTCCCTTCATTAGAGAGCATCAATCCATCGAAACTGGGACCGACGACACGCCACTTTGCTTCCCCAAAGGTTACTCGAGCGACAAGAGCCCGTCACCAAACCTAACACTGTGTGTCGTGGAGGTTCGGTGGGAGGGAATTCCCTCTTTCTCCCCAGCTACTGAGCGAGCTCTTGAGAGCCGATGAGGGTGATTGAGGTGAGTATGGAGCGGCACCGGAATGAAAGGGTGGGGCATACAGGGAAACCCGCCGACCAACGGCATCGTCCGGCACGATCTCACTTGTGCGGCCCGGCCGTGAATTGAACCCGGTTCGTTTTGGTGGAAGGCGAACAGGCTAACAGCTCCGTCACCGTGGCCCCAGCTGCGTTAAGGGTTCAAACTTTTGTACATACTCGCAACACTCTTTTCGAAGAACATATTTTTTATTTTTAGAAAACATCTATGAATTAATCTTTACACAATGGCTGGTTACTACAATGCAAGTTATAGTCTATTCACGGTTTCTTCACAATTTTTAAATAAATTCTTTGAAAAATGATCTTATGTATGAAATGCTTGGTTCTTTTCTAAATATGTCGTGAATCACAGCGTTTTATACTTGTGTTGCCATAAAAATAACTCATATATTATTACATTGAACTTATATTATATTTTATATATAAATTATATATATTTTATAATTAATATGAATAAAACAGGAATAAAGTAGGAGTGTTGGCAATGGCCAGTAAAAAATAGTTCTTATCAAAAATATTTTTACACGGATTACATACAAATGCGGTGCGCTGTCCCTTTGGTGTAATTTTATATACTTGGTTAAGCTTTCTTTGCATGAGACTGAGGAATATACTGAAAGTGTAACTCTAGCAGGGCTTTAAAAAAGTTGGACGTAACCGTGAATGGATATTACAAATATAACACATACGTAACAATAAGTTCTTAATACTGTATCTTTATTCTAAAATCTAACTCGAATGAAAATTTCGTCTAGGTTACGGCTTCATTTTCTCTCACTGAGGGGGAGTAGAGGAAAATAGGCAAAATCGTTACTGTCATAGTAATTTTTTGCAATTTTATATCAGTTAGAAGCAAAGTCTTACAAAATAATTTAATTTAAAATGAATGCTTTACACTCTTCCACACGTGCCCGGCCGAATAACGTATACTTCATGGTTATCAGTTTTGTTTTTAAAGAGGAAGGCAGTAAGCATTCTGAAATGAAGCAAGGCAGGTGGTACTAAATTGCACCTGGTTTATGCAAAGTTGCTACAAATGACANAGTAAGCATTCTGAAATGAAGCAAGGCAGGTGGTACTAAATTGCACCTGGTTTATGCAAAGTTGCTACAAATGACCACTGTCAATCGGTCAGTGCGTGGCAGACTAGATAAATCAGTACAAGTGCTCGTATGTGTCGTCAGAGAAGAATAAGGATGGCTTACGAAGACGAAGACGCTGTGTCGTAAATTGACTGTTACTCGCAAACACCCCGACGTTTCTGGGTCAACGCAGCAGTTGCGCGAAGACAAACTGTTTACGATGTGGGGGGAAAACGTACGGCCCATTCAGTCCAGATAACGGAATCCGCTTCTCGAGCTCCGGAAAAATGTCTCTTAAATCGATCCACATCAAGATGCACTGTACGTAGACGGTACATGAGCTGTCTGCATCCGGTATTTTATGCCGTCGGAGTGTTGAATGTACTGTGTTTTGTTAGAAACCAGGAACATAAACGCGAAAATATAATTAAAAAAAATTTTCCACGGTGATTTGTAAGCACAAGTGTGTCACTGAGGAAGTTTTCTTGTGTTTATAAGAATATTGAAGCATTTGAAAATGTTTGAAGGACCTGTAGAGAATTTAAAGTACTAATAATTTGATTCCGGATCTCACATATTTGCTGTAAAACGCAGAAACGTTTGTAAGAATTCTACTGCTTTACTGTTTTTTTCAAGCACCGCAATTTTATGTTTTTATTTTCGTTAATTATTTTTAGGAATATCTTAATTCAGATTTTGGAGTTTTAAAGTTTCTTATTTTCAGTTTTGGTAAATAATATTGGCTCCTAGTATTTTATATGGAATCGAAAAGGTGGTTTCTACGCCTCTCTTAATTATTAGTGCGCAGCGCAATGTGAGCACTCACTGTGTAAAACAAGAAGTTACTGATATCTAATGAGCCAACTTTCCTCTACATGGATGCTAATAAATTTTCNCACTCACTGTGTAAAACAAGAAGTTACTGATATCTAATGAGCCAACTTTCCTCTACATGGATGCTAATAAATTTTCGTGAAGTTCTTAAAAGCTTAGAAGGCAAGTAGGCGTCGACGTATCATTGACAGCAATATCATTAGAGATGAATCAAGAAACATGTGAAACAGTACCAAGATAATTAAAATACACGAATGACTTGCCCAGGATTCGAATTCAGAAAAACACGTAAAATTAAGCTAACGTGCAAGCAACTACATCGCGGAGGTGGGATTCAGAGAATTAACTTCATATTTAATCAGTCTAATGTTTTGAATGATAGGGTTCACTTAAATGAAATATTTGCATGGCCATAATTTTGAAAATAATTATCTGAGCCACTAAAACCAAATAATTTTTCATGGTCCACCATAACGCTTCTTGTGTGAAATTTTTTATATAAATAGGTTGATTGGTGTCTGAGATATGACATAAAACCTTCGTTTTTTTAAACAGGGATATCTTTTAAAACTGCCTAAAAAGAGCTTCTGTATAGGATGTTTCTAATAAATATTGGCAGTATAAATTTTTGATTGAATTTGGTTAAATTTTTTAATAGATATACCAAACATATCTACATATTTATACGACCACCATTTTGAAAATAAATGTCTGGCCCTATTTAAATCATGTAAATTTTTATGGCTTCTGTAGTTGTGCAAGCTTTGGTGGAAATTAGTTGAATTGTCCCGAAAATATGGCAAAATGTTCCATTTACTCACCTAACACTATTCTGCAAAAAAAANTGGAAATTAGTTGAATTGTCCCGAAAATATGGCAAAATGTTCCATTTACTCACCTAACACTATTCTGCAAAAAAAATCCTGCAAAAGAGGATCTCTGTATGCATAAATGATGCTCAATTAATACTGTTTGTGTACAAAATTTGGTTGAATTTGTTTAAATGTTTCATAGAAACAAATAAAACTTAATTATTTATATAAACCACATTAAAACATGACTGCAGCGCATAACACATGTTACTTAACATACCCTACAGTAGCAATAATTGCATAACATTTTGGAATGTATCCGTTGATTGCTCATCGAGATATGGCATAAAACCTCAATTGTTTATGTGACGATCTTCATAAACGGAGTGCTAAAAGTTTGTATATTATCACATTCGATGATTGTCATGGATACAGTTTGCAAAGTTGAATTTAAATCTCTTACATAGTTTCGTAGATATAGCACACTAAGCTAAAACGTTTATGTAGGTGCCATTCAAAAAAATAAGGGACTTACGGACTTAAAACTCATAAATTAGTAATTCTCTAGCACAGTACAACTTCTTCGCCAAATTTGAAAGAAATTGGTTTATTGTTTCCCGAGATATGAAATTAAAATGGCATTATTTCACGTAGGGCTACTTTACACAATTGCGGAGAAATTAAGCTTCTCATAGACAATTTTGATGAATAAAATGTATACCGTCAGCATACAAAGTTAAGTTGAAATTTTTTTGTAGTTTCGTAGATAAAACATTCTGAACGAAAATGTTTACATGGCCACCATTTCGAAAATTTGTGTGGGCGACCCTTTCAAAGTTTACCAGTTTACGTGGCCTGCCATAGTACTAATTGTTTGCCAAATTTGGTAGAAATCGGTTGTTCTTCGGAGATATCCTATAATTTTAATTCGTAATGTAAAACTATTTTACAAAATGGCGGGAAAAAGAGATTTTGTAAGGACACATTTGATGGTTCTAATATATACAGTCAGCATGCAAAGATATATTGGAATTAATTACATGGTTTCGACGATGTTACAAAACTAAAAAGGTATATAGCAATTTTTAAAATAAGTGCCTCACATACCTAAACATATCAGTTAACATCACCTACCACAGTACTTCTTGGTTGCCTTATTTGGTAGCAATCTGTGAATTGTTTCCTGAGATATTACACAAAAACTTCATTAATTCATTTAGCGCTCTCTTACAAAATGGTATACAAAAGCATTTTTTGCTTATATAATGATTGTAATAGATAATGTCAGCATAGAAAATTTGGTTGAAATTGGTCAACAGTACAGTAGTTTTACCAAATTAACCTAAAATATTTGTGTGGCAGCCATTTTGAAAACAAGTGCCTTAATTTGTTAAATTAATTTCATTTATCTGTCCTGTCATAGCAATTGGTGAAAAGTGGTTGAGTAGTTTTCGAGATATAAATTAAAAACTTTAATTTTTCATGTAGCGCTATCTTTTAAAATGGCACACCAAAACAATATTCACCTCCGAATTCAATACTAACAACTTGCGCTGTCAGCATACAAAATTTTGTTTAAATAGGTTGAATGGTTCCCGAGATATGACACATCACCATAAATTAAAAAATGGATGTTATTTTAAAAGTAAGCACCAATCGTGGTCGAAAAATATAAAAGTCAGGTGTCCTTAGTTAGTACTATATGTGTACTGGGTTCGGTTGAAATTTTGGTCATGCGTTCAAAAATTGAAAAATGGCAGCACACGCATGCACAGAACCCACACAGAGACACGCATACACGCACAGACTGGAAAGTGATTACACAAGCCTTTTTTTCCCTTCGGAAAGTAGGCTAAAAAGCACATGTGACAGCTACATTGTACTACACAGCAGAGCAGAGAATTAATGTTGGTGCCGTCAATTCGCAATGCGAACTTTATCCATCGCATTATATTTTTCTGCGCGTCGGGGCCATGGTGGTTTAATGGCTAGGGTGCTCACCTCTCACCAAAGCAAGCTGGGTTCTGTTCCCGGCTGGGAAACTCCCGGACTTTCACACCCGGCGATCGTCCCAGACGACGCCACTGGTCGGCTCGTTTTCTAGGGGATCTCCCGATTTCCCCACTCTGGCATTCCGGTGTTGCTCTATATTTACCTAGCTTCGCCGTTGTNGTTTTCTAGGGGATCTCCCGATTTCCCCACTCTGGCATTCCGGTGTTGCTCTATATTTACCTAGCTTCGCCGTTGTCGGCGCTCAAGATTCCGGTGTTAACATGCCCCCAAACCTTTCTACTTCACTCGTTTGCGTGGCTTTCCACTTTTTGTTTCCTTCCCTCAATTTGTCTTTAATTCACGCCTCCACGCTCCTTTCATTTCAATTATTTTTTGTCTACTTTCCGAAGTAAAGGAAGGCTTATGAGATCGCTTACCTTTCTGTGTGCATGTCCANTTTCAATTATTTTTTGTCTACTTTCCGAAGTAAAGGAAGGCTTATGAGATCGCTTACCTTTCTGTGTGCATGTCCGTTAATGTGTGTGTCTGCGCGTGTGGGGCTCCCACTACGATGTTTGAAAGCGTCAATCACATTTCACCAAAATTGATACACACATAACTCTTAGTAAGGACACGTAACTTTTATAGTTTTCGAGCACGTCGGGCACTTACTTTCAAAACGGGGGCATTTTTAAAATTTTGGGGNGGACACGTAACTTTTATAGTTTTCGAGCACGTCGGGCACTTACTTTCAAAACGGGGGCATTTTTAAAATTTTGGGGTTATATGTCATTTCTTGGGAACCATTCAACCGATTTAAACCATATTTTGTACAATGGTAGAGCATAATGTGATCATAAAATTTTGATATGAATATTGTTGTTGGTCTGCCGTTTTGGAAATAGCACCAAATGAAAAAAATAAAGATTTTATATTATATCTCGAAAACTATTTAACTAATACTCACCCAATTTGACAGGTAACTCATAATATGATAGGCCAAGTAAAAGTAGGCGTTTAAACTTAATTGTGACCTTATTTTCAAAATGGCGATCATACTAATATTCTAGGTTTATTTGGAATATCTACCACACAATTTAACAAATTTGGACGACATTTTGTATACTGAAATATATATTATAAGCATCATACATTCTAACTCATAATCATTTTTGTTAGCTATTTTGAAAGATAGCACTATACGAATAAATAAAGTTATTATGTCACATCGCAGTAAAAAATTAACCGATTCCTACCAAATTTTGGCGTGCAAGTAGAACTCATGCAGATGATGTGAAATAATGTTGTTATGGATGCCAGACACTTATTTTCAAAATGGCGGACATATAGTCTTTTTAGCTCAGAAAGCTAAATCGCTGAAACTGTGTTCAATTCCAACATAACTTTGTATGCTGGCAGTAGATATTACAACTANGCTCAGAAAGCTAAATCGCTGAAACTGTGTTCAATTCCAACATAACTTTGTATGCTGGCAGTAGATATTACAACTATCTACTGTATTCACATGAAAAATCTTTTCTCAGCCATTTTATAAGATAGCACCATGATAAAAAATAATTTTTTTTTCATACCTCGGGAAACAATTGACCAATTCGTATCAAATTCGGAAAACATAAGTACTGCGGCAGATGATGTTAAAATTGTATGCTTTGAGTAAATCAGACACCTATTTTCAAAATGGTGGACATTTAGCTTTTTAGCTTTAAATATATATCGTCGAAACCATGTAATCAATTCCATATTATCTTTGTATGCTGACCATAAATATTACAAATATCAANATTATCTTTGTATGCTGACCATAAATATTACAAATATCAACTGTATCTACATGGGGCATATTTTGTCCTCCATTTATTAAGATATTGCCACCCGAATAAATAAAGATTTTAGGTCATATCTCGGGAAAGCAATCAACCCATCCTCGCAAAATTTGGCGAAGATATAGTGTGTTAGGCCATATTAATACATACTTATTTTTAAGTATGACGCAGTTATTTTCAGAATGTCAGCTATAAAATTATTTTAGTT
This sequence comes from Clitarchus hookeri, assembly GCA_002778355.1. Lineage (NCBI taxonomy): Eukaryota > Metazoa > Arthropoda > Insecta > Phasmatodea > Phasmatidae > Clitarchus > Clitarchus hookeri. Next base: position 132,426 of record NQII01003295.1, read on the forward strand.
TTGNCCTATTTTCAAAATGGTGGACATTTAGCTTTTTAGCTTTAAATATATATCGTCGAAACCATGTAATCAATTCCATCTTATCTTTGTATGCTGACCATAAATATTACAAATATCAACTGTATCTACATGGGGCATATTTTGTCCTCCATTTATTAAGATATTGCAACCCGAATAAATAAAGATTTTAGGTCATATCTCGGGAAAGCAATCAACCCATCCTCGCAAAATTTGGCGAAGATATAGTGTGTTAGGTCATATTAATACATACTTATTTTTAAGTATGACGCAGTTATTTTCAGAATGTCAGCTATAAAATTATTTTAGTTTTGNCATATTAATACATACTTATTTTTAAGTATGACGCAGTTATTTTCAGAATGTCAGCTATAAAATTATTTTAGTTTTGTGTGATATATATAAGGAACTTTTAAATCTATTTTAAATTAAATTTGTAAATTGGCAGTATCATCGAAAGCGCTACTACACTATTTTTTGTCCTCCATTTATGAAGATTGCCCCATGAAAATTATGGATGCTTTATGCCATATCTCGAGGACCAATCAACCGATTCCCACCAAATGATACACTGGAACATTTAAACTAATTTGTACCGAATTGTGCACACCATAAATGCTACAGAAGGCCATGTAAACTTTCAATATTTAAATGGTTTATGTAACGATATTCAAAATGGCAGCATCATAAATAATTTAGTTAAGTTTGTCACATATATTAAACCATTTAACCAAATTCATCCAAAATTTGTATGTTGACAGTATATACGTTAGAAGCATCGTATATAGAGCCTCTCTTTTTCGGCAGTTTTGTACGACAGCATAAAATAAGAAAATTAAGTAGGTTAGGCCATATCTCAGAGACCAAATAGCGGATTTTCACCAAATTCTTCGCACAAGTAGCCCTACGGTAGGTCATGTAAACGTACATGTTTTAAGTGGCTCAGAAACTTATTTTCAAAATGACGCTGCTGTAAGTATTTTAGATTTGTAAATCCTTTCATTCGAAACATTGGGGTGATTAAATATTACGTTTATACTCCGATTCCGACCTCCATAATGTAGTGAATTGCGCGCTAGCTTATGAAAGATATTTTCTGTTTTCAAGTCCCGGGTAAGGCACGTGTGTATTTGTAATTGTGTCACTACTGTTGCATAAGTTTCTGGTTTCATTAATAATGTTGTTGCTTTCAAGGACAGATTGATTCGTACATCNGTGTCACTACTGTTGCATAAGTTTCTGGTTTCATTAATAATGTTGTTGCTTTCAAGGACAGATTGATTCGTACATCCCAACTCAGCTTTTAAGAACTTATTAAAAAAATTAATTGCACCCATGTTGAGGAAAGTAGACTCATTAGCTACATCAGAAACTTCTTGTTATCTTGGCTATCTCTCTTTGCTCAGCAGTGCCGATAGAGTTTAAATATTTGCCAAGATGTGTTCCATTTATCATTCGCCCCAGNACTCATTAGCTACATCAGAAACTTCTTGTTATCTTGGCTATCTCTCTTTGCTCAGCAGTGACGATAGAGTTTAAATATTTGCCAAGATGTGTTCCATTTATCATTCGCCCCAGAACATTGTGCGGCAATTTCAGTCAACCCTTCACTACTTTTCCAATTTGTTTTAGTCTCCACTTACATATTTTAATAAAACGCCATACTAGTTCCTCACAGAGTGCTCACCTAAGTTTGTAGTTTTGTGAAGAGTTGCGTATTAACTGTGACAAGTGCCACATGGTTAGTATTTAGAAGCGCCGCTGTCACACCCGCCTTCTCCCCGTCTAACCACCCACTAGAGCCCCCAGTAGACAATTGTGCCAGAGACCAGGTCGGCCCAAGGCCAGACAAGCAATTAACACGTGCCAAGGTTATGCNGGAGGCGACGAGAGAGGTTAAAAGCCAACTTGCGGGACAAGGAGGGGATCAGTCGGATCAGACATCACGCCGAGAGGAGAGAGGATCAGTCGGATCGAGAGGTCGCGGAAGCGAAACGTGTTGTCGATTCGCCGAGAAGAGAACCTGGAACAGCAGTCGTGGAGAGACATCACCGAAGCGAGGGCCTGTGAAGGGCCACCCAATGTACTGTACCTCAACCTACCTCTGGAACACCCAAAACTACAAGTACAGCATCATCGCTCAGAGAACATTCCCCGACGCCTAGCATTCCCCCCGCCCAAATGATGTCGGCAGCAGTTAGCAAGAGCACTTTAATTTTGCCTTAAGGCCCCCAACTCGTGGGAACACCATCTCAGAGTTTAGAATCTGTTTGTTTTGTTTTCTAGCAAAATATAAATATTTTAAAACATTTACTGAGAGACCGTTATTGTTCTACCCCTAGTAAACACCCAAGGAACCTATAGTCTGTGCCTGAAAAGGTAACTCGTACCCCACGTCCCTCCCTGTATATCATATCCCAGGGAGGCGAATAACATCAAGTTATTTTGGCAGCCCAACATGTGGAGCGAAGTGAATTCTGTGTAGACAGGAAACAAGAACCAGACTATACCCATTAGAAGGGATCTCGCCCCTACCAAGCTAGTCAGGATGAAAAGACTTCGAGGAGTCTAGAACAAAACCTCGTGGCGCCCAGTAACCAATTAACCACGACGCGTCGAGTGTACTAGGCCGACAGACTAGGGATTCCTATAGGAGGCGGGCAAAGAGTATGAAGGATACGCGTATCAGCATAACACAGGAGTGGAGTGATGCGAGAACTGAGGAAAAACAAGCCGAAGGAACCCGAAATATCCACTGGACATGGAATGTGGGAAGAGGGGAAGATATCCCGGTCGAATGTCACCAACTGGAGCAATGCAGTGCTCCACTTTGTCGCAGAACAGGACTGTACACAGTCCGGTGCAACCGCTGCTCCCAGCGATATTGTTCATCAGTGTATCGGCTGGCCCAACATATTCCGACCGACGGAAGGGACTGAATACAACTGCCGTAATTGCCGAGAGCAACAGATGCATTGCGACCTACTTAATTGCCCGGGACGTAATACATGCCGAACCCAATGTGCTACATGTCCACAGACCATCCACAATCTTTGTTTAGGATGGCCAGACGAGGCACATAACACCAGAGGTATGGTATACTATTGCTAGGTATGCCAAACATAAGGGGAATGGGAATGCCCTTCAAACCTGGGCCGAGCCCCCCATAACCGAGTAGAACAGGAGCAAAGAATACCCGAAGCAATAGTACTACCCGAATTTTCCGGGAGGCCCCATGAAGACCCAGAGCTTTTATTAAGAATTGTGGGCACAAGTTCAAGGCCGGTGGGGTTCCCCACAAACGGTGGGTGCTAAAGGCACGAGACCAGTTATAGAGCACCGCCCTTACCTGGTGGAATAGGTACGGCGAATTTGTGACGAGCTGGGAGCAGTTCTCTACACGCCTAAACAATAAATTCGCTGGGGAGGATGTACTAACCACATTACGGACAGAATTTTACACACAAAAACAGCAAAAGCAGGAGAAGGCAGAGATATTTATTAAGGGGAAAGCACAGATGTATTCCCGAATCGCTCCCGAAGTAACCGAGGCAGAGAGCTTACATATTATTACAAAGTAATTGATACCAGCCATACGAAGCGCCCTTTGACACCCGCGGGTGCGAAAATAGCGTAATTAGGAGAGAGAGCGAGTGAAGCGGAACTAGATTACCAAGAACAGGAGAAGGGAAATGTTTCGACACGCCTGACGCCCGCCCACCCAGTGTGAATGACAGAGAATGTCAAACCCGCTAGAAGCGATATGGGGCAATTCTTGCCGAAGTGTTCGTATTGCCCCGAGAGGCACCTACATCGGGACTGCCCCACAGTGAAAACCCGCACAGCCACCGCTAAGGAAAAGGCCACTATGGCTGTCCCCCTTGAGATAGGGAAGGGGCACCGTCAGAGTGTGAAGCGAGAGGTGGGAAATGCCGCCGCCGGGATATCGAGTCGCCCGTCACCCCCAGCATAAGTAAGAGGGTGGAACCAATTCTAATNGTGGGAAATGCCGCCGCCGGGATATCGAGTCGCCCGTCACCCCCAGCATAAGTAAGAGGGTGGAACCAATTCTAATTTAAGTTATGTGAGACCTGGAACACACGCCCCTCAGATTGAAGTCTGGATCAATAACCACAATCTTAAGGCAGTCCTTGACACTGCCGCAACCGGAAATTTCATTAAAAGCCAGCTGCTAACTCCCGAACAGAAAAACCGGATAAAGTAAAACTNGACACTGCCGCAACCGGAAATTTCATTAAAAGCCAGCTGCTAACTCCCGAACAGAAAAACCGGATAAAGTAAAACTCCCGAATAATTCAAATGGCCCAGTTCGAGTCACGACTAACCATAGAAGGAATTATAACGTTACCAGTGTCCACAGGTTTAGAAAAAGTACAAACCGAATTATTTTGCGCAACGCATTTAGTGGAAGAGATTATCCTCGGGCAACAGTGGCTAACAAGCCAAAGTTGTATAATCGACTACGGACAATGGCACCTATATTTAGGCAAGCAGGATAGGATGGCCAAAAAACTGGGAAGCCCCAATAAACCCGCAAAAGCCACAGGAAATCTGCAGTGAGGAGGCGAACCACCAACTAGGGGCTGACCAANGGAAGCCCCAATAAACCCGCAAAAGCCACAGGAAATCTGCAGTGAGGAGGCGAACCACCAACTAGGGGCTGACCAACTTAAGTCACAATTGCAGATACTCAACACCTGTGTAGCTGTACTCGAGCATACCGGCAGATTAAATCAGACCACAGCCATCCAACATGAAATCTGGGTAAAAGATTCTCACCCCATATACTGCCGACCAGGCCCCTGCCAGCCTACCGCAGGCAGATAATATTAGACCAGGTAGCCAAGATAAAAGCGCAAGGAATAGTGGAGCCAACTNCCTGCCAGCCTACCGCAGGCAGATAATATTAGACCAGGTAGCCAAGATAAAAGCGCAAGGAATAGTGGAGCCAACTGACTCACTTTATAATGCCAGAGTGGTACTTGTGCCAAATTAAGATGGAGAACTCCGCTTTTGTGTCAACTACCAGGCCTTAAACGATGTCACATATCCTATAGCACCCCCGACTATAAACCTGGCTAATATGCTCTGCGATCTAGGGGGCACGCATATATTCTCCACTCTAGACATGTGCAGGGGGTACTGGCAAATCCTGGTACACCCAGGGTCCAGGAAATATATGGTGTTTACTACCCCAGAAGGCGAAACACTGCAGTTTCGCGTAATGCCCTTCGGATTGAAGAATGCACCCACTAATTTCCAACGATTGATGTCAGCAGTAGTTTTGACCAGCTATAGCGGCCAGTTTTGCCTAGCGTACCTGGGCAATGTGATAGTATATTACTGCACCTGGGAGGAACACCAAGTACACTTGCAAAAAGTCCTGGAACGATTTGAACTTCATGGACTGACGTGCCAACTGGAGAAATGCCACTTCGGGAAGACCCAGGTAGAATATTTAGGGCATGTAATTACCCCGGACTGGAATTATCCGAAGCCAGAGAAAGTGCGAGAGATTGAGGATGCGAGAGTACCAACCAACTGGAAACAATTGAAGCATTTTCTGGGATTATGCAATTGGCTCCAACATTTCATAGCAGATGTTGCCCCCATTATGGCCTCCCTCAACGAACTCCTACCCAAAACAACTCGCTGGAAGTGGACCGCCCAACACGAAGAAGCATTCAAAGAATTAAAGGCACGCTATTGCGAAATAACCACGCTCTACCGACCTCTGCCAGAATTACCCCTAATCTTACATAATGATGGAAACGGAACCGGAATGGGCGCTGTCCTATCCCAGGAGCAGTCACAGAACCAGTGAAGGATTATAGCATATGCTAGTACTATGCTAAACGAGACCGTTCACTGCTACCATAGTAATGAACAGGAGTGCCTGGCGGTTATTTGGGCAGTCTGCAAATACTGTTATTACCTTGAGGACCGACCATTCTATCTCAGAACCGATAATAATGCCCTTTCCTGGCTAAAAACCATGAGCAACGAAAAGGCAAAATTGTGTAAGGGGGCCTTATTTCTAATGGAATTTTAATTCACAATCGAGCATTGCCCGGGCTCGACCAACGAGTTGCCCGATGCCTTATCCCGCCGACCGCAGATTCCTAACAAGGAGTGAGGAAACGACGACTACNCTCGACCAACGAGTTGCCCGATGCCTTATCCCGCCGACCGCAGATTCCTAACAAGGAGTGAGGAAACGACGACTAGGAGCGAATGCTGCCCCCCATCACCACCAAAACTCCTACGGCTAGATGACATGGAACTACAGCTAATTAAGTTCCACGAAAGCAAGGACCCGTTACGAGATCAACAGCAGGCTGACCCCGAATTACAAGAGTTAATGAGGATATATCCAGACTGGTACGAGGGAANCTCGACCAACGAGTTGCCCGATGCCTTATCCCGCCGACCGCAGATGCCTAACAAGGAGTGAGGAAACGACGACTACGAGCGAATGCTGCCCCCATCTCCACCAAAACTCCTATGGCTAGATGACATGGAACTACAGCTATTTAAGTTCCACGAAAGCAAGGATCCGTTACGAGATCAACAGCAGGCTGACCCCGAATTACAAGAGTTAATGAGGATATATCCAGACTGGTACGAGGGAAGAGATGGTATAATCTGGGCGAGGACGCACCCGCAAACAGGTCAGTGCAAAATTTGGGTCCCCTACAAGCTACGAACCAGTATCTGCGAACACCACCATGATCATCCCCATACAGGACATCCAGGTTTTCACGAGACCTTAAGGGCACTGACCAACAGGTACACATGGCAAGGAATCAGTCGGGATGTTAGAAAATACGTCGCCAGATGCCGGACTTGTTGTAAAAACAAAGCCTACCCTATACTGAAGATGCGATACACACTCGTCAGCCGAAAACACAATGAACCCACATAGCTGTCGATATCATCTGGCCCCTATCCACGCACACACCGAGGAAATAGATACCTCCTAGTCGTGACAGACCAGTTTTACAGGTGGACAGAAGCATTCCCGTTTCCCAATCAGGAGGCAACCACGACTATCCGGCAAATAGAGCGAGAGGTCTTTCCACGATGGGGATAACCGAAATGTGTGTTAACAGACAATGGATCCCAGTTTACGAGCGTAATGTGGACGAAAGCCTGCGAGGCATGGGGGGGGNATACAAGGGCGGTCCAGAACAGGCCCTTGCCTGACCGCGGGTTCGATGCTGAAGATAAATACCCAGAAGCAGTACAAGAGAGGGGACAGCCCGATTAATTACACCCCCTCACACCACACGACGAAGGAGAAGTAGGGAGTCTGCCCCGCGGTGGGGCTAAGAAAGCGGAAACCAGATAACTTCGGTAAGCACCTATGTCCATCAGCTAGGGGTAATGAGGTCGCGGGATATTCCAGTAGTGCCCCTGGGATCCCAGCACTGTCACTGAGGGACGACCCAGAGGAAACCCGCAGTAGGTAATTTGCCCACCGGATGGTGGACAAGGACATGGAGATATAGGGCAAAAGCGATAACGCCACACATCCCCCCGTGCAGCGCACTATCTCAGTCAAAGTCCCAAGGAAACCCGGGCCACCGTGCCAGCCGATAAAGGTGCCCGAAGCGGCAGTAAGACACGCTTACTGGGCCAAAAGTATGCAGGAATGGGAGAGAGAGAGAGCAAGATAGAAGAAGCGAGAGGAAGTTGGACGGGTGAGCAATGGAGAAGTAGCGAGCGAAAGGGAACAGTCGAGAAGGAAAGAAGAAGGAAGCGAATGGAGGCAGGAAGCGAATGAGGAAGAGAAAGTAGGTGAAAGCGAAAAAGAAATAGACACCGCGAGTGAGGTAGCAGGGAAGAGAGGGCGTGGAATGAAACAAGCCGCACGTATGGGACAACCCCAAGACGCCCCTTACGATTTAGTACCGATGGAGAACGGAACCCGAACAAACATTTAGGAGGCGAGGATCTACCGGAAATTGCAGCCGACCCGAGGGCGAGTACATGCTGCAGTCTGGAGATGGTCCCAGGACACAAGAACGAGGGAATGGCGGCACAGCCCTCCCCCCACACACTGTCAAGGTGCCAGTGTGGAACAAGGTCAGAAGAATCCAGCCTTGGCGTACCTGCCGAGGCCAAAATGGACCCGATTTCTACAGAGAAAAATGCAGGTATAAACCATGCGAATTCAATGAGCCAAGCCGACCAACCCAGTGACAGACTCTGTGTGGCATGAGGCAAGTGTGTTTACCTTATGTCACTTTCTGAGAAACCCAGGGCCTNCAACCCAGTGACAGACTCTGTGTGGCATGAGGCAAGTGTGTTTACCTTATGTCACTTTCTGAGAAACCCAGGGCCTGGCCCAACCTGATGCCGAACATTAGTGCGACAAGGGCTGAACATCCCAGTGCCTCGAGGCTGTCAGCTGAAGTGTAGAGTTTTATTTTAGAGTGTACCATATGTTAAGTTAGGAACATAGGCCATCAGCTGGAGTTATAGTGTGTTTATTTTTTGTGTTTGCTTCCACCTACCGTAAGACCGCTTGTTTAAGCGGCAGAGAGTGCAGGATANCTACCGTAAGACCGCTTGTATAAGCGGCAGAGAGTGCAGGATATAAGTTTGAAGTCAGGAACAGAGTTCCCAGCCAAGGAGATAAGAGTGTTTTTTTCTCTAAACGGCCTGCTAGCCATCCGTAACAGTAAAAAAAAAAGGAACCATGTCACTACACGTAAAAGCTGCCAGGCAGCCTTGCCAATTACCGGCTATCTGCCACTCAAATTGTATGCCACTGTGAAGAAAGCTCCCGAATTACAAGGGCGGCAGAAGCACAGAAGACAAAACAAGTAAAAGTACTGTGATTTGGATGGATCACTTAGGGCATGTAGTGTAACTGTGTAACTATGTAATGTTTGTAATTAATGTAAGATAGTACGAGACGAGTGGTGCCCTGTTTATTTTTTGTTTTCGCGAGTTCAAATAGTGCGTACGGCCTGCCAAGTTGTGAAAGTAAAAATCTACATTGTAAATAACCATGTCTTCAGCAAAGTGTATTACCGCAGAGCCTAGGGTAAATAACCCATTAAAAATTCCCTTAGTCAAGCCAGCATGCCTGTAACCAGCGGGGACACGTCACCTTGAGCGGTGACTGGCTGACTGACTAGAGCAGGTGGGGAGAGAGAAGGAAGGAGATAACCCTCCAGCTGTCCGCATGATGCATGACGCACCGGGCTAACAGCGAACGAGAGGCGAGCATGTGGGCAGCGTGCAGGGAAAAGCAGAAGCAAGGCAAGAGAGATGCACAACCGCAAGCCAACGATGCTTTGACGTGGGTGTGTCAGTGTCGCACTGGCCGGGGGAGAATTGACACATGCCGCATGGTTGGTATTTAGAAGCGCCGCTGTCACACACCCCTTCCTGCCATCGTACACCCTGCTAGAGCCCCCAGTAGGCACGTGTGTCACGAGGACAGGTCGGCCCGAGGGCGGACAAGCAATAAACACGTGCCAAGGTTATGACGAGTTAAACCAGTAAATCTCCGACACATCGAGGAACACGTGAGAACAAGGACACGGGCAGAGGTGAATACACAAGAAAAGGGGTGACAGGGCTTGGCAGTTGTGCCACGGGTGCCCTCTCCCCCAGCCCTAGCATAACATGAGAGAACATGGACACATGTGCCAAGGAAATGCCGAGGTAAGGTAGATTGGTGCCAACACACCTCTAGTTAGATGAGTAAGAGGAGCTGACAGTGTTTGGCCATAGGGGTGCAGGTCACCCCCTCCCCCTCACCCAACAAGTGAAGTATGTGTGATGATCTGGGGGGAGGGGCGATGAGAGAGCTTAGAAGCCAACTTGCAGGACAAGGAGGAGATCAGTCGCATCAGTCATCACTCTGAGAGGAGAGAGGATCAGTCGAATCGAGAAGTCCTGGGAGTAAGACGTATTGTGGATTCGACGAGAAGAGAACCCGGAACAGCAGTCGTGGAGAGCCGTCACCGAAGCGAGGATCTGTGAAGGGCCACCCAACATACCGGACCTCAACCTACCGCCGGAACACCCAGAACTACAAGTACAGTTAAGAGGCAGCATCGTCGCTCAGAGGACATCCCCCGATGGCTAGCGCCCCCCCCCCAATATGATGTTGGCAGCAGTTAGCAAGAGCACTTTAATTATCCCCTAAGGCTCTCAACTCGCAGGGACACCATCTCGGAGTTTAGTATCTGTTTGTTTTGTTTTCTCGCAAAATATAAACATTTTAAAACATTTACTGAGAGACCATTATTGTTATACCCCTAGTAAACACCCAAGGCACCTATAGTCTGTGTCTGGAAAAGGTAACTCGTACCCTACGACCCTTCCTGTATATCATATCCCAGGGAGGCGAATAGCGTCAACTGTGACAAATCACGCATCTAGTTCCATTGAAGGTCATTCATAGCCTTTTTAGTATAAATCTTATTGCTTTGTAGTCGAGTGTAACCAAATAATTCCCTCGGTTGTCTGTCTACAGCTCATGTGCCTTTCCAAGACTAAGGCGAACAAGTGAAATCTTTCTTGAGTCTATGACTGCAGCATACAAACCTGCATGAGTGATTACTTGATACATATTGTAATATTTTCAAAGCTATTGCCCCTCAGTTATCAAATTATACATATACATATCATTGCTTTCTTTCTTTTAAGGTACATTATACTTATACTACATAATCAAACTTTATACTAACAGACATAATTAAAATAATTTGTAACAGTTTGTCAGTTCGTATTATGTATGAAAACCAACATGGCTATCTTTATTAACTATAATTTCAACAAAATCATTGTTAAAATGCTCGGCTTCACCTATTATACAGACATTCTATATTTTCGTGTCATAATTTAAATTTCAGAAAAATTACTGGAAATATTTGATTATAGAAAATTTACATTTTAAATGTTGTTTAATATTTTTGAATCTCATTTTACCTGTGTGTTATTTCCTGGTTGCAAATTTGAGAACTTGTTTATAAAATATAAGTATGTTCTCAACTTTTAACAACTAGCAAATAACACATGTTGAAAATAACTAAGCACGAAAATATTAAAAAACTCAAAAACGGTAAATTTTTTATTATCACAGCTTGTCAATAATGACTCTGAAACCTAAAATTATGATACGAAAACGAAGAATTTCTCAAAAAAGGCGAATCCGAGCCTTAAGGCAAAGACATATACAGTTGTGCTAAATTTTCAACTTCTTTTTGTTTGTTTCTGTCCTTTGCTGTTAATATCTCCTTCAGCTAAACATATAATTTAATTCAGTGGTCAGAATTTCCAAGTGATGGGCAAAAAAGTTCCCAGGTTCGGTTTCTGCCTGGACAGGCAAATTTTCAATTTACTGCCCGCCACTGCTATCGTGGTTCTATCCTCGGAGTATTCAAGCTGAAATTTTTGCACGCGAGAAAAGAGACAAATATTACAGATTGTTGGTGGGTCATTTATCTTNCGGAGTATTCAAGCTGAAATTTTTGCACGCGAGAAAAGAGACAAATATTACAGATTGTTGGTGGGTCATTTATCTTTCATCCCATCGCTTCTATATCCTAGGATCTCATTATTATGTCATGTACAGGTAGGATTATACGTCGGAAACTTGTCACTTTTAGTGTAAATCGTCCCTTACCGCAGCAGGATGAATTTTTCATCCAAACAATTAAAATTTAACATTCGTACTAAANTTTAGTGTAAATCGTCCCTTACCGCAGCAGGATGAATTTTTCATCCAAACAATTAAAATTTAACATTCGTACTAACAAGAGCAATAGGGAACGATTGCCAAGTCATATCGTCTCGAAAACAACCTCAGTACGTCGCAGATACTCCTGAAACGTGCTCAGAAATACGCCTTTCAGGTATTTAATACCATAATATTTATAGGCAGCTGCTGCCCTTATAAGGTAGCCTGTCATAATTATGTACGTGAAATGCGTTAAAAGGAATTACGACTCTACTAAGATATTACGATACTTATATACACAGTCTAATCACATTATTATGACCAGCTGCTAGTATCCAGAGTAACCGCCCTTCGCAGCACGGACAGCAGCAAGACGAGCTGGCAGTGACTCAGTTNGACCAGCTGCTAGTATCCAGAGTAACCGCCCTTCGCAGCACGGACAGCAGCAAGACGAGCTGGCAGTGACTCAGTCGTGCTGATAGGTCTCCACGGGTATCTGGAGCTATGCTGTCTGCAGTGCGTCCCACAACAGAAGGGTGCGTGGCGGAGGTGACAGATGGCGAACACGACGATCGAGGTGGTCCTACAAATGTTCAATTGGATTGAGATGGGGACTGTTTGGGGGACAGGGAAGACGTTTGAAGTCCTGATCGTGCTCTTCCAGCCACGTGCTGATACTTCTAGCCGTGTGGCAAGGTGCATTATTGTGCTGGAAGATTCCACCCTCTCGAGGAAAGACAGTCATCATGTACGGGTGGACGTGATCGCCGAGGATGGATTCATAACCAGATTGATCAAGAGAGCCATCCACGCGGATGGTGGGACCTAGAGAATAGCACGAGAACATTCCCCAGATCATAACACTGCCCCCACCACACAATCTTCGTCCAGCAATGGATGCAGCGTATCGGTTCTCTGACGTTTCTCGCTGGACGCGCTTCGTCGATGCACCTGTGTTAGTATGGGTGCAGTCACCCTCAGTCTACTCCGGAGCCCAATTCGCAGAAGGGTTCTCTGAAATGTTGCGGTAGACACGTGTCTGGATGTTCCCTAGTTCATTTGGACGGTGAGCTGTTTCACTGTAGCCTGTCGGCTGGCCTTCACGCATCGNGGATGTTCCCTAGTTCATTTGGACGGTGAGCTGTTTCACTGTAGCCTGTCGGCTGGCCTTCACGCATCGTCGTAGTTGACGTTCACCTCGGACCTTAATGGCGCGTGAAGTTCCGCAGTTCCCACAACGGTTATTCCCAATGGTGATATTCGTCCATCCACGATACACCGTTTCCACAGAGGCACTTGAACAGTTCCCAAACGTCGCTGTTTCCGAAATGCTGCCCCCCTTGGCCCGAAAGCCGATGATNTGCAGTCACCCTCAGTCTACTCCGGAGCCCAATTCGCAGAAGGGTTCTCTGAAATGTTGCGGTAGACACGTGTCTCGATGTCCCCTAGTTCATTTGGACGGTGAGCTGTTTCACTGTAGCCTGTCGGCTGGCCTTCACGCATCGTCGTAGTTGACGTTCACCTCGGACCTTAATGGCGCGTGAAGTTCCGCAGTTCCCACAACGGTTATTTCCAATGGTGATATTCGTCCATCCACGATACACCGTTACNTGGCGCGTGAAGTTCCGCAGTTCCCACAACGGTTATTCCCAATGGTGATATTCGTCCATCCACGATACACCGTTACCACAGAGGCACTTGAACAGTTCCCAAACGTCGCTGTTTCCGAAATGCTGCCCCCCTTGGCCCGAAAGCCGATGATCATCCCTTTCTGCATCTTGGTTAAATCGCTTACCTTAGCTATGACAGCAGGAAGCTTACTGTGTGCAGACAGCATGTCGGTCGCACTATATACCCGCTTCACCAGCCCAAGTCATGGGACATACGTCATGGGCTACGAGATGTAGATGGCACTTCTAGCAGCTGGTCATAATATTGTGATTCGACTGTGAGTTTCCTGATTAGGAATGCAGTGTAAATTGGGAAGCAGTTGATGAGGTTACGGACTTAAGTTTACATGACCTCGAAGTTTGTCCAACTCTTACTTAGAATGTGACTATTTGCTGTTGAAAGATTACGCCCTTTTCTTATTTACGTACACGAAGCTTATTTTCAGAAATTCTTTTATTACACACTCCAAGACATCAAATTTATTTTCTGTGCACAAGGAAGTAAAACGTAATCACCTCCGAAACTTGTTTATTCGTAGACTGAATGGTTTTCTCCGCGGTCGTTTATGACTTCCTTACCGGAATAATGTTTCCTTCTCTGAGGATTCGTGGTNTCTGTGCACAAGGAAGTAAAACGTAATCACCTCCGAAACTTGTTTATTCGTAGACTGAATGGTTTTCTCCGCGGTCTTCCTTGCCGGAATAATGTTTCCTTCTCTGAGGATTCGTGATATTGACGGGAAAGTACATAGCCTGGACTGGAACTTCGCTAAAGAAGAGCACGGAAATTAGGCGGTGTGTAGGTAGNTATTGACGGGAAAGTACATAGCCTGGACTGGAACTTCGCTAAAGAAGAGCACGGAAATTAGGCGGTGTGTAGGTAGATCAGTAACGCAGACAAAAGAATACTCCTTTTTTTTTTGTACACGACTTTTCCAGTATACATATTGGTGTCCCCGTAAGGCAGGGCGGTTAGATATAAGCAGGCCAGTTGTATGATTTTCAGATTTTAAGGGTTTAATGAAATATTTGTTAAATTATAATTTTTAATACATACAACCACCTAGACTAAAGACTGTGCAAATTCGTATCAAATTTTACGAGATTTCCTTGGTGTTGCAAAACAATGCCGGAATTAATGTATATATTTTACCCAAATAAGATAACGGAGGCGCTTCATGTGGTAACCGAAAAAAATATCGGTACCAGTACTGTTTCTATTAAACGTGAAAGTGATAAATTTAATTTTTTTTCCGCAAACGAAGAGAAAATTGTCCATCCACATCAAAGTGAAACTGACCATTTACATGGCCCTTTATTAGAGAACCCATGAAAAACTTATCGAAGGATGAATTCAGATATACGAGTAATAATTGTAGGAAGTCAACTTCACATCACAGGGCACAATTTCTAAATTCAGAGTGACAGAATACCAAAGAAACTCCTCTAGCCAAATCCTTGATTATTTCAAGAATGGATGCAGCATATAAGAAATATGACTTAACAGAAGGTAAAATATACTAACCAGACGTCCACAAGATTCAATGATGAGTCAATTGCTTTGAAACTAAGTATTCGGCAGCTTTCTGTCGATAAAATTGTCGGAAAATTTGGATAATTTACTATGCCGATAATAAGTTGGTGTCGATCCACGCACTAAGTAGAAAGGAGAGAAGCAACACTGCAGCTGGATTATGCTATTGAAAGATGCGCTATGGTAACTTCAGGCCATAGAGGCTCCCAGTATTCCTGGTGANACTGCAGCTGGATTATGCTATTGAAAGATGCGCTATGGTAACTTCAGGCCATAGAGGCTCCCAGTATTCCTGGTGATACAGCCAAGATACGGCAACTGTACAAATGTGTATTGAAAGAGAAATCAGTCAGAAATAAAGCGTAAGAGATTTTAGTCCATTGCGTGAAACCGAGTGAGGTGGCGCAGTGGTTAAGCTTTGGACTCGCATTCGTTAGGACCGGGATAAGAACCCGTGTCCGGCAATCCTGATTTCGGTTTTCCATGGTTTGCTGAAATCACTCCAGACGAGACGAATGATAGGATGGTTCCTTACTACATGCCATGGCCGATTCCTACACGTTGCTTCATGTCTGAGCAACTTGCTCCGTTTCTAATGATTTCGCTCTTGACGAGACGTTAAGACCTACTTGCCTACCTATCTACCTTGCGTGAAAATGGCAACAGAGAATTTACGCTAAACACCGGGCATTGGGACCTGGTATCAAATTCACGTACGATTTACAAATCTCGTGTTTCTAGGTGGGCAAGAGAANAAACACCGGGCATTGGGACCTGGTATCAAATTCACGTACGATTTACAAATCTCGTGTTTCTAGGTGGGCAAGAGAACCCGTTTACAACCTTAGGTATTTGCACTTTGCGACAGTTTACCAGACCAAATATCTCTGTTCGATGGTAGTTCACTTCTATGTAGTTCTTTGTCGCGTCGCCTCAATTAGACGCCGGTCCTCCAGACGTCCCAAGACGTAACTGGAGAGCAGAGAAAGTCAACGAGATATTGCCCAAGGCAGGGGCGTATCGGCGCCTCTACCTTCTCATATTTGGGCTTTGTTTGTCGTGATTTTGATGATCATGCATTAAGATAATTAAAATGGGAGCAAACGAGAACCATTCTCCTTCACAAAAATTAGGAGGGAATTACACCTACTTAAAATATACTATCATCACTTGTAAAATTAGTGTATTAAATAAACATATTTGACAGAGAAATATACTTAATTTGCACACGCTCCCACTTTTCCTGCGTATGAATTAATTGCACTGTAGTCACACACACAAATCTCNAATATACTTAATTTGCACACGCTCCCACTTTTCCTGCGTATGAATTAATTGCACTGTAGTCACACACACAAATCTACTTTACCACTTATAATTTTAACTTTTTAAAGCGAAATAATATCTGCTCCCGAACTATGGGCGATTCGTACGTCCCTCACTACCCCCTCTTTTTCTGGAGTGGTCCAATTCTCGCTCCTATCAGCACTCCGTAATGCGCTTAGTTATAGTTCTGTGGATAAGAGCAAAATATTGAATGAACTATGCAGTTTGTGACTAAAGCAAGGTCTCTTGGATATTTGTGAAATGGATCATCCCGGACAGTTTTGGAAGTGGTGCCTGACATTAGTAGTGGCTGGTGACCTTTAGAGCTGCCAGTAACAGTACAGAAATCCAAAATGGTTTTAGCCATATTCTAAACCATACGAGATACAGAACCATTT
The DNA here is from genome assembly GCA_002778355.1 of Clitarchus hookeri. Classification (NCBI taxonomy): domain Eukaryota; kingdom Metazoa; phylum Arthropoda; class Insecta; order Phasmatodea; family Phasmatidae; genus Clitarchus; species Clitarchus hookeri. The sequence goes on from NQII01003295.1 coordinate 149,097, forward strand.
TGAGAGTCATATTTTGTTTCTTATTTTGTTGCCTAAAATATGAGTGACTTAAAATTTTCCCTTACGACGCACCAGTTGAGAGGTACGTCGACTGGAATACGTATACGACTTGTTTGTGAAATAGTTTTCAGGCCATATTTCCTCAACCATGAGATACGGTAAAGTATTCTTCGTGCATTTATAATACTTTCTTTGTTGCCGATAATTTTTATGTCTTACATTTATTCGCTGCAATGCATTGGTACAGATATATGTCACAATATTTTCATTCTTGTATTCTGGTACTTGGAAGAAGCGCATGTGACGTCATGTTATAATTGTTGGTGGTGTTGTTCGTATAGGCGCAGTACTTGCAACCTCGTTACATTATAGATCTCTCTTGAGTCAAAAGTGGTTTCTCTGTTGAGGTTTAATTTGTGGAAGGACGTTCATCATGTGCTTTATTAAATGTCATATTGAAGAGAACTTTCGTGCATGACGCTGTATAAATGCAGTGCTGGGGAACCATTCTCACTGACTCAACGCAGTGTTGTTACTGTTGGACTTCGAAGGTGAGTAAGCTGTATACATTTTGTTATATATTTTATTTAGCATTATATTTGAATCGTTTGGGTGTGTATTTAGGACGTGGCGTGGTTATATTGCAAGTATAAGACTTTCCAGATATTGTATACCGCAATGCACGCCCTATTGTTTTAAATAATTATTTCTGGTAAACTGCTTTTGCTTGTAATTAACTAAATAAGCTCTTGAAAAATATAAAAATAGGAAGCAAAAAAAGCTTAATTTTTGTTATTTTAATTATTATATATTAATTATATTAAATATATTAATTATTTAAAAACTTTCACGAACCGGACATGTGCATGAAGTTACTGCAGCATCGTTTTCGTTCCAAAGAATGACGTTTGAGGAGTTAACGGAAAACTGCTAAGCGATAGCATTATCAATGTCCGAGTGATAGAAATATATGCGGGATCATGAACCACTCTTCCGGTTTTTGGATTTTAGGACAAAATAACCAATTTATGAAGATATTTCTGGTGTACAACAAAACATGTTTTCGATAATANAATTTTTGTTATTTTAATTATTATATATTAATTATATTAAATATATTAATTATTTAAAAACTTTCACGAACCGGAAATGTGCATGAAGTTACTGCAGCATCGTTTTCGTTCCAAAGAATGACGTTTGAGGAGTTAACGGAAAACTGCTAAGCGATAGCATTATCAATGTCCGAGTGATAGAAATATATGCGGGATCATGAACCACTCTTCCCGTTTTTGGATTTTAGGACAAAATAACCAATTTATGAAGATATTTCTGGTGTACAACAAAACATGTTTTCGATAATAGGGCCACCGCGGGCCGTTGAACGCGACCACCGGCTGTGACGTCATCCAAGATGGCGTATGGATGTGAGCTCCGATGTTTGATGTCTGTCCTAAAGTTACCATTTAAATACAATTATGTGAGACGTTATGAAAATAGTTCCACGACCTAGAAAATAAGTTAAAGACAGTGGAACACCTAGGTCAAAGCCGTGCTAAGGACTAGGACGCGGCTGGGTATCGGCGACCTCTTCGTCTGGTGTTCATTAATCAGGACAGAGAAGATGAGGGTGGTGGTGCAGCGGCACGCGAGGTCATAGTTTGCTCATGCGGGGAAATGGCGGGCGGTGGTCGGAAGCCATTCCGTGCTAGCCGACCGCTCTTCAGCATAGGGTCAGGCACACGCACCGAGATCACGGCATAAGCTGTTACCCAACACAAAAAGCGCTCTCTGCAGAGACCTATCGTACACATTACCCCGCGAAAGGGTTATTGCATGCGCTCTCGCTCTCTTGAATTTCTATTCGTTAACAAACACAGCATACGATGAAATGCTGTCATAGTTTTTAATGGACAATTAAAAACAATAGTTTAAAACTACCATTTACCTTGTATCGAATTTTAAGCCTCTCTTGATAACTAAAATAATTTTACCGCCAGTCTTATTTAGTGAAATGAATGCACACATATTATGGGAAAAACTGTACATATTACCAGAAACTTAAATAAAGTGCAGTTATAAAGCAATATCATTAAATACGATGCCTCAAAAATATTTAACTTATTTGCCGTCTGAATTAATCTCACACAACAGTTGTGAAAGGACATGGCGGATGACATAAAGCACAAGAGAACGCAGCTAGTACACAAATTCGTGCTCTCAATTTTTTCGCGCTCTCCGACAAATTAGACGACTAGAGAACGCTCTCTGTAACGTCATCCATGAGAACGAGAGCACGAGAGAGCGTTCTCTGAACCAACTGAAACATAGCCATAGATGAGGAACCAGTTATCAGGCACAAAGCCGTAGGTTGGTAGGTAGAGGTTAACATCTCGTCTACAACGAGGTCATTAGAGAGAGAGAGAGAGAGAGAGAGAGAGAGAGAGAGAAAGAGCAGTTTGCTCACAGAAGCAGAAACAGGGAAAGGATTGGCCATGACATGTATTAAGGAACCATGAAACCATAGAGAACACAAATCAGGATGGCCGGACCGGGAATAGAACCCGGATCCTTCCGAATGTACCACCTTACTTGGTCACAAAGCCGTGGACCTAACACTGAAAATGAAGTGAACTGATATTTTCCTTTCGGTTGTGTTTCAAAACTGGCTCGCTATTTTCCTACGAAACCATCTAAAGTCACGTTTTCAGACTGACGATTATATTTTGAAAACAGCGTAAGGCTATTTTGACTATATTCTCGTTGTACCAAAACGTGGCCAGTAAGAGTGTACTTCAACTTCATAACATGTATTTACGCAAAAGGTAAATTAACCTTATTCGAAGATACGATGGTTTTAGCATATGTAGAGGTAAGAAAAGTTCTATTTTGTGATTCGGAATTTGTCTACTGTGCAGCTTATGTGCGTACTCTAGCCCTATACGACTTAGAGAGTGGAAATGTTTATTTGTTTAACTCATTACCAAACTAGAGGGTTAGTTGTAATTATATTTAGAGGTCTGTGAACTTACAAATTTATTCACTGGCAGGTTAGACTTCAAGCAAGTATATATTAGTCATTCTCTTGCGAATAGACTTATATTTTTTGAACACTCCATGAATAGATCTTTAGCCAGTAACAAAATGTAGAAGTATTGTGAGCATCGCGTCCAATAAAAGTTAATTTAAAATGTCAGGAGAGGATATACGTATGAATAAATAATTGCGGACTAATTAGGCAGAGAACTGAGCACTGGTGCTAAATGAAATCACGGAATGCACGTACAATTGATTATATATATATATAGGATGATTCACAGCACCCGTATCACTCCCTTTTCTCGGAAACAACATGACACTGGCAGTTCGCGAAAAAAGTATGATAACTATACACTATATGAAACATCTATTGGTTTTGGTAGTAATCCCATTCCCCTGAACATATCGGAGGTAGGGGTATGGGGGGTGAACTTCGAATTTGCAAATGGGAATGTAGGTCATGTAAGATATCGTTGGATAAATCGTCTAAAAGGAAACAGCATTCTCTTAGACAATTTTGTTCTGACATGCTTAGTTTACGCAAAATAAAATAAATCATCTAAGCATATTTATGTGACGTGCGTAATTTACGCACAATGAAAAATAATGGCAATCATGGTTTCCTTACTACAATCTAAAGGAAATCAACAAAATATGTTGTTTTTATGGCATGCATACTCAGTGTACGTACAAACAAAANCTTACTACAATCTAAAGGAAATCAACAAAATATGTTGTTTTTATGGCATGCATACTCAGTGTACGTACAAACAAAATGACGTCGGGTGTACTGCAAATACCGGTATGTCATGAAAGAACTACCGTGAACTGAGAACTGGGAACACTCATTCGCACACATCACTCTACATACGTGTTCTAAATGTCGACCATCCTGTATCAGACACGACTCTGCTCTCCGTGTTACATTAGCGGATGCTCGATGGACTTCAGCACTGACGAGAGATCCACATGCTGCTCTGATTCTGCCATCATGCAATGTAAAACGAATGATTGTCAGAATGAATGAACGTTCGATTGTCAGTTAAAGTGCATGCAAAATCTGTAGATCCTGTAAGTGATAGATGGTTTATCTGCTTGCTGATTAGTGATGCTTTATTCTCCGCGTTTGTTCGGAAAAAGTCTAATAATAACAGTTAAGCTTATCCAATTATCATTGGTTGTGCGTAAACTATACACGTCAGATACACAATGGGCGCCATTACGGTATTGCTGGTTGGAGTGTGAGAATCGCTTTGATACTAGCAGTGACCTGTGTGTCTTACTGANTGGGCGCCATTACGGTATTGCTGGTTGGAGTGTGAGAATCGCTTTGATACTAGCAGTGACCTGTGTGTCTTACTGCATGGACTCGTGCAGTAGGTATTAGACTGTTTCCGAACAAAAGCGGAGAATAATGCAGCACTACGCAGCACGTANACCTGTGTGTCTTACTGCATGGACTCGTGCAGTAGGTATTAGACTGTTTCCGAACAAAAGCGGAGAATAATGCAGCACTACGCAGCAAGCAGATAAGCCATCTACCAGGTACAGGAACTGCAGGATTTGCATGCAAGTTAACTGACCATTGAAAGGTCGTTTAGTCAGACAGTCATTCGTTTTACATTGCAGCCATTAATCGTGTGTGTTGTTTCAGTGTCAGACATTGTCTGTCTGTGGTGTTCCTTTTGAATGGAATGCCGTTTACAAACGAAGAAGCATTTGAAATGTTGTTGATATTAGGGGAACGTTGTCGGAACTGCAGAGCTGCTGCCAGTTTGTCCGCAGAGAGATACCAACAACGCGTCCATTACTCGTACTATGTCTTACAGAATATTGCGTATCGGGTGCACACAACCGGGATAGAGAAACCGACACGCAACAAACGTCGTCGCATCAGACGACCTGTGAGAGACGAGAGGGCTGTTGATGTACTTGCTGTCATGGTAGTTATTCCTCATAATTCTACACGGAGGGTTGCCCACGACTCGGAATTGTCTCAAAGTACAGTTTAGAGAATCTTCGCTGGTAATAGTTTACATCCATTTACAGCTGCACCAAGAACTTGGGAATAATGACTTTCCTAAGTGCATAGATTTCTGCAAACTCGTACCTGAGCAAAGACCGTGCTTTACATCGCAGCATTTTGTGGACTGATGAGGCTACATGCAATAGTAATGGTGCCGTTAAAATATATACTGGTCTGCAGTCAACCCACATTGGCTCCGTCAAGTAGATAACCAGCATGTGTGGAGCCTTAATACTTGGTGTGGCCTTCGCGGACATCATGTCTTAGGACCGACCATATTTTTTTGAAGGGAAATGGAATGGTGCAGCGTATGCAGACTTTCTAGAGAATATTTTTTATCAGTTGATCGAAGATGTCCCTCTCGCTCTGAGATTAACACTGTGGCTTCAACAGGATGGCTGTCCTGCTCACTTTTCACGCAGAGCTCAGCTAGTTACTGACATGCTATTCTCCAGACGGTAAATTGGACGAATTGGTCCTGTAGCTTGGCTACCATGTTCTCCAAACTTGTCACCAAAGTCTTCTTTTTGTAAGGGAGAATTAAAGACATCGTCTACGGCGTGCGTCTAACAACGAGGGATGACATGAAAGACAGAATCAGAACAGTATGTGGATCTCTCAGCTATGCTGAGGTCCGCCGAACAACCGGGAATGTAAAAAGGAGAGCATAGTCGTGTCTGATACAGTGTTGTCGACATTTCGAATACTTATGAAGAGTTATGTGTGTGGATGAGTGTTCCCAGTTCCCATTCCACAGTAGTTCTCTCACACCATACCAGTATTTATAGTACAGCTGACGTCCTTTTGATTGTATGTATACTAGATATGCACGACAGAAAAACATCATGTTTCGTTTATTTCCATTTGATTGTAGTAAGAACAAAAATAGTTTTCGTTCAGTTTCATTATTCGTAAACTACGCACGTCACAAACCATATGCTTACATGATTTATTTAATGGTGAGTAAACTATGCACGTCAGAAAACAACTGTCTTAGTAAATGTTGTTTACTTTTTGACGATCTATCCAACGATACTATATACGACCCCTGTTCCCATTTGCAATTTCAAAGTTAATTTCTCGTACCTCTATTTATGGTATGTTAGGGGGAATGGAATTGCAACCAATCGATGATTCATATAGAGTATAATTATCACAATTTTTTGCGAACCCCCGGTGTCGTGTTGCCGAGAAAAAAGGGTGCTACGGATGCTGTGAATCATTCTACACACACACACACACTATACANCGAACCCCCGGTGTCGTGTTGCCGAGAAAAAAGGGTGCTACGGATGCTGTGAATCATTCTACACACACACACACACACGCTATACATATATATATAAACACACACACATATGTCAATCTAAAATATACCGACAAATTTTGATAGGTTATTTCTGAGGCAGAAATAGAAAGATTGAAACAGGCAATCCATACGTTTCCAAAGTTTGAGAAAATATTTATCATTTATTGTCATATGTAGGAAACTGTTTCCAGGACACAAACAAAGTAATGGTTACTAATTATTTAAAACTTATTAATTAATAAACCTAATGTCGTGTATGTAACCCACCCATATAATGTTGAAAGGGGGTGCTGCCGCCCTTATTTCTGCAAATATAGTATGTTACAGGAAAAATTCCCTTCTTTTACAAGAGATTTTGAAATGCCGTCAAAATTAGCAATATAGATGTTTTGGGCAACACTTGTCTAACTCTCACCCTCTTCCAGTAAAAAGTACACGTTTTATTTCACAGAGAAGTGTTATTGCCTGCAAGGTAGGCAACCAGTAGTGGTTGTCGGCGTGTCGCGCCGCCGTAGTGGTGTGTGGACATTACGTACAGGTTAATTGTGGTGAAACTGAATCGTAACTTATTTCGCCTAATAAGGTTTACAAAAGACGCGGAATATTACCGTGCGTCATGGTTTCCCCCCACTCTCAATATCAGTACTGTAGTTCCCCTCCCTAACAGAGGATAGAACTGTATAATAAAAACCCACACTCCACTGCACGTTGCATGCATTCTACTATAAGTCGAAATGGGGAAGTATACAAACTCCAAAATAACAGACATTGCTCTGCTTTATGGTGAAGATAAAGGTAATGCACGAGGTGCTGTACGATTGCACCATGAGAGGTTTCCAGTGCTTCACAACTGTCACTCAGAAACTATGTGAAACATTCAAGTTTAAGGCACGAGGTGGGTCCGGTCACCTGAGGAATGTCCGTACACCAAATGTGGAAGAAGAAGTACTAAATGTTGTGGATGTACACCCGTCAACAGGCACCCGCACCACTGCGCACCGAATGGGTGTGCTCCATTCCACTGTATGGCATGTTATGCACGAGTAGCTACTGCATGCCTACCACATGCGAAAGGTGCAGGCATTGGGACCAGCAAATTTCGCTCCACGACGTGATTTTTCGCAGTGGTTTCGGAAACGGTGCACAGTAATTCCTCATTTTACTTCCATTGTATTCTTTACTGATGAAGCAACTAGAGACGTTTATTTTAACAGCAGGGATAGTCACATGTGGGACGACACCAATCTTCATACAACCACCATCACAGCCAACCAGCACAAATATTCTGTGAACATCTGGATGGTAATTGTGGATGACCATCTCTTTGGGCCGTAGTTGATGCCGCAACGATTGACGTGGCACATGTAGTGCCAATTTATTCAATTTAGATTGCCAGATTTCCTCGAGGATGAGCCTCTCGTGGTCCGGTAACTAACGTGGCTTCAATACGACGGTGCACCTCCACATTCCACATGAGCTGTACGTGATCACCTCAACATAGGATTTCCAGCACGGTGGATTAGAAGAGGTGGGCCTGTTGCGTAACTATTACGCTCACCTGACCTTAATCCGCTAGACTTTTCCCTGTGGAGGTTTATCAAGGCTCTGGTGTACGACACACACTTTGAGTCGGAGGAAGGTACATTAGCCAGGGTTATGGCTGCCTGTGACAAGGTTCAAGATACACCGGATGTTTTCGAAAGGGTACGCAAGTCTTTCAAACGCCGAATCAATTGTTGCAATGAGGNAAGGTTCAAGATACACCGGATGTTTTCGAAAGGGTACGCAAGTCTTTCAAACGCCGAATCAATTGTTGCAATGAGGTCGGAGGCAGCCATTTTGAACACTTGTAAAGTTGTTTATGATGGTACGAGATTAAAATAGCAGTGCAATAACTTTAATTTATTTTCTGATTTCTTTACTCGTAACAGTGAGAAAATCCCACTGAACTGTTATTTGTGCAACTCACAAATGTAGGACCACACACAACAGTTGCGGGAAACTCATTCCACTCCGGCGTGGCACGCAGACAACCATTACTGGTTGCCAACATGGCTGACAGTAACATTTCTCTGTGAAGTCAAACGTGTGATTTGTACTTGGAAAGAGCGAGAGTTAGATAATATTTGCCAAAGACACATATGTTGCTAGTTTTGCCAGCATTTCATAATATCTAGTAAAAAATAGGGCATTTTTCAGTAACATAATTTTTTTTTGCAGAAATAAAGGTGGCAACGCTCCCTTTTAACATGATAGGTGTGGGCTACAAGTACACGAAATCCACTTTATTAATGATTACGGTTTAAATAATTAGTAACCATTACTTTGTATCTGGCCCAGAAGCAGTTCCCTACATATGACAATAAATAACTATTTGCTCAAACTTTTGAATCGGCTAACACTCTTGCTATTTGACCTGGGCCATGGGTTGCAATTTTCATTACATTCTAATAAAAATGATGGACCCCTCCTTTTCTTACGTAAAACAAATTTATGCATGCGCCAGTTATAATTATTAGAACCGATACACACCCTCACGCATTTTCTACTAAAACACATTTGTAATTCACCTCATGAGCAACTATAAAATCTTAATAGCGGAAATACAATAGCGTGTACATATTAATATTTGTTTCCCTGTAAGATTTGTTATATAAGTTACAGAAGTGTGTTCTTATGCTAACGGCTCCCTTACTGCAGTAAAAAGATCCGGGAAAAAATGCCAAATAAAGCAGTTGGAGAACTATAAAAGTAATCAATTTGGTGTTAAGGTTACTAAATTTGCTCGCTATAGCCTCCAGCCGTTTTTGTTGTTCACCAAGCCAAGTTGACACATTAGAATTTTGTCACGTTCTAAGACAGTTACAACAAACTCGATAGCTTACCGTGCTTGCGCGATTACAGGACGGCCTGTTCCGTCTGCGAAATTAAGTACGAAATAATCACAGCTAACATGCTGTTTCCTGATTATACTGTCCTTTNACGGCCTGTTCCGTCTGCGAAATTAAGTACGAAATAATCACAGCTAACATGCTGTTTCCTGATTATACTGTCCTTCCTAGTAACACTTGTACAGGTTTGCATGAGGAATTATGTACAAGAATTGTAATAACGTGCAAACGGGACTAAGCTCAGACAATGGTGGTTACAAAACATCGTTATGATCCGAACGTATAGAAAAAAAATTTGCTGATGTGCGCATCCGACCTGCACAGAAGTCACTTTCCGTGTTCCGGTGTTGGACTGCTTTTCTACCAATTGCACTATCGAAAACAATGTGTATATGATTTGAGCTTAGAACACTGTTAAGGTGAGTAAATTTTTTTAGTTGTTTGCACAATTAATTTAGCCCAGTTTTAATGCTTTAAGAATTTGTTCAAGCTGGTCATATTATTATTCATGTCAAAGGCCGGGTCCATTGAAAATTAAAACGTAAACAAACACGCTCCTCACTCCTGATCACGTGACTCTGAAAGTTATACTGACCATGGGCGAGTCAAGGTTGGGTAAATAAGATGAAACGTTGTTTCACCCACAATATTTAGTTTCTTCTTCGCGAAATAATTAATTGTTTACGCTATCATAAACTTTCGTAAGTAAAGACAAGTACGAAGTACAAATTTCAGTAGATTTTACAATTTTTTTTCTTGCTTTTCTTGGCCATATCATAAAATATTTTGAACATTTGCTCATTAATTTTTCAGATAACCATTTTTTTTGCCTATTATGTGAAACACGTTAAGTGAGGTTTCAGTAAGTGAACCAGAATAAATTCGCCAGTCCATCAAACATTTCTTAATTTTAGGAGAAACTCTCTTACAGTACTGACTTCCTTGCTATACTAGTGAGGTACTGTCTTGCCAGACGATTCGATGGAACTGTTGTAATGAGTGAGCAGCGGAAGTTGGAGGTAAGCAGTCACAAATGGCGCAAGAGCGCCGCTCGAGGACTACGCCTTGCTCGTAAAGTGCAATAGGCCTCGCGTGCCTGTCGCAATTTGGGGTCGGAATTACACCTTGCAACAGACGCCGAGCACTCGCCGGAAGTGTAATTCCATGCTCCGGCCCTTCATCCCGGGTTAAGTGCTGCTTTGATAGAGGCACATAAAGCGGCTCCACAAAGACCGTAAGGCCTTGTGTTCTGCTAACTGTTTCAGAGCTTCCAGCCACATGAATAACTCACACAGCGAGCAACAGCTTGCATATTTTTGAATGCGTAATTTCATTAGGAAGCCCTGCCATCTAATGTTCCTGCAAGGGTCATCTGTTTCGCGGCGGTAAATGTCTTTATACAGGCCCTGACAAATCTACATAGCAAGCGGGAAGATCGCTGGTTAAATAATTTATTGGTGTAATTTACTTAATTAAAATCGATGCGCTGTTTTATCAACTCACGAGAACTTTTATATATAATCTATTAACGGAAATAGCAATCCACGTAGCGCATTTATTTGACGTTCTTAATGGCCGAGGAATTCTGTGCCAAATCCCAAGAAATGCTTGAAAACGTTTAATGCTTTAGGTTTAGGACGTAAGTTCGTACCTGATTAGATGAACCGTACAAAATCTGGGAAAAAAACAAAAACCATTAACTAATTAAGTGGTAATGGAATGAGAAATTATTTTTGCTTAATGAATGTGTAATCATGTAAATTATCACATTACCAAATTATCAAATTGGTATAATACTACATTATAATCCAGCTTTCTTCTATAACCTATTTGCAGTAACTTAACACTTTTTGAAACAAACCTTTTGAAAAATCAATCCATGTATAATTTGTTTGATTGCTTCCTAAATATATGTATATAACATATCACGAGAGCTTTATACTTGTGTCAACATAAAGGTATCTTATTTTTGGTTACATTAACCTCTTACGTATATTTTAAATACAAATGATAATATTTTATTTATAAATTATATTGATAAAAACGAGACAAAGTAGGTGTGTTGGTTATACTTAGTAAGAATAGTTCTCATGAAAAATATTATACTGAGTGCAGTGCGTTGTCACTTAGTGTAATTTCATAACTTTCTTTTCAGGGGACGTAGGAATAGCCTCAACGTATAACTTCAGCAGGGCTACAGAAATTTGGAAGTAACCATGAATGGAGTATAGTTTCGATTTTTTAAGGGGACAAACCCCTCCCCCCCATAATAAATATAATTTTTAAACTGGCCTAGTTATTCCAATGGTTCCACTGAATGCTCTTTTTGTCAATAATTTATAAGCAAGTGACTGGCAAATGAGACAGCGTAGCTAGCAGTGAGCTGGAAAAAACAGTACCTTTAGAGAGTTAAGAGTAATAACATGAGGCGTTCTTGCGTTTCGTAACACGGAAGTCAGATCCAGGGTGCGCTGGAGAAACCTTAAAGGTACTTACAATGCTCTACAAGAAGTACAGTTTGAAGAGCTTTTGCAAAGTTAAATATGTGCAAACGTCACTGCCCCGAAAGCACGAATGACGATACACTAAACATTTATTCCGATATTTCAAATTAATAACTGAAGTTTCAACAGGCTGTTGCGTTTCACAGAAAAATCTGTTGAAAATAGGAACCTCACTGTCGACAAGGAATCTCACATCACGCAATTTGACACACAGGAGAACGTGACATACCAAAAACATAATAAAACTGTCCAATGACACTACACAAGAGAGTTGGTTGCTAAAAATTTGGCAGTTGCCACTGTCAGTGTAACTGACCTTCAAATTGTGGAGAGTTGAGAGGTTTGGGCGGTTCTTAACAACGAAGGCATGAGAGGTGTGCATGGAGCAGCGCCGGAATGCAAGTACGGGGGAAACGGCAGATTCCCAAGAAAACCTGCCGACCAGCAACATCGTCCGGAACGATAACCACATGCAGAAATGCGGGAACGGCCTCGCTAGCAATCGAAACCAGTTAGCCTTGTTGGGAGGCAAGTAGTCTGACCACTACATCACCGTGGTTGGTTGTCATCGTCTGTTGGTTCAGATGGGTGGTATGGGTTGTATGATCGGTTGGTCGCGTCAATTTTTCAAGCCAGTTTTGAAAGAGTTGGTATCGGCAGGAGCAAGTCCTGGGTAGTCAGTCTCGGCAGAAGCCAGTCTTGGGCNAAGCCAGTTTTGAAAGAGTTGGTATCGGCAGGAGCAAGTCCTGGGTAGTCAGTCTCGGCAGAAGCCAGTCTTGGGCGGTGTCAGGCTTGGGTGGAGTCAGTCTTGGGTGGAGTCAGTCTTGGGTGGAGTCAGTTTTGGGTGCAGTCAGTCAGTCGTTGGCCAGTATGATTGGTCGGTATGGTTGGTCAGTATAGTTGGTCGGTATGGTTGGTCGGTATGGTTAGTCGGTATGGTTGGTCGGTATGGTTGGTCGGTTGTTTGGTCTGATCGGCTGGTATGTTCCTTTGATATGACCAGTTAGTAAGGGTTGGNGGTCGGTATGGTTGGTCGGTTGTTTGGTCTGATCGGCTGGTATGTTCCTTTGATATGACCAGTTAGTAAGGGTTGGTGTGCATGGCCTGAGTCAAGCACGAGGGATGGTGAGAGGGTGTTGGGTGCCGACGAAATAGTCAATGAACTGTAGTGGTGTTGTGTAAAGAGTCGATCTATACTGAGTAAATGGAGCTGGCTGAATTGATGTAGTGTGAGGAGAAGGGGCCCGTGCCACGGTGGTAGTTGGGGGAGAGGAGTCGAACTTTAGCGAGTAATCAGATGAGGTATGGTAACTCACTGGTAGGGGTGGGATGAAACCGACTAATCAGACGAACTATAGTGAGTAAATGGAATAGATGAAACTTGCTGGAGTGAGAGGAAGGGGCTGTGTGTGGGCGGATAGGAGGAGGGGTTGGACGTTGGAAGTTGGGGGGTAGAGAGTCATGTGTTGGATTGATAGTGTGTGGGACGAGCTGTGGCGATTTCATGGTAAGGGGTTCTACCTATGGCCAGTTATAGATTAAGGGGAAGAGAGTCGAGCGGTGGATTGGTTACATGTGTGGTTGTTATGGTGAGTAAATGACGAGAGGTGTGATGAAGGTGTAGGTGGTGAGGAGTGGTGAGGGTATATGTGTTACATAAAGTCAATATAATCTTTGGGGGTCAGCAGATTAATAGGCTATATTGACAATGATTGAATGACATATGGGTTCGAAAGGAACTGACTAATAAGTCGCCTGCCGGTCGACACATCAGGGAGTTTCTGTGCTCTGCCATCTTTACGAGTATCAAAACATTGAGATCATACACGTTCAACTTGGTTTTTTGCATTTGTAATGTAATTAATTCCTTGATTCTTAAAAAAAACTAAGGCCTTTTGCTAGTTCAAGGTCACTGGGGTTAAGGTCACCCACATCCAACGTGGCAATCGGCATCAGTAGTGTAATTTGTTCCTAAATTTGTAAGAATTTGTAAAGTTTTTACAATTGTTCTCTATTTTTAAGTTTAAGGTCACTAGGTTTAATGCCAGGGTCACTTACATAAAACATGGTGGTCTGAGTTGGTAATGTAATTTATTACTCGATTTTTTAAATTTTGTTTAATTTTTTTGGTATTTTATTTTTATTTTTTACCTTTGGTCGGGTTTCGGGTGGGGAAAGGGGGAGGTGGTGGAAAGAGNGGGGATGTAGGATTGGGGTTGGGGAGAAGACCATGACCGTTGATCGGCCTAATCCGTTGGACCTGGCTCGAAGCCTCGAATCCATTTTTACTGCTCCAAGGAGCATATGACTCATTTCACCAGGATCCTCGAATCCACTCGCTGCTCTGAGGTTTGTTTGGCTCATATATCGAGGAGCCTCGAATCCGCTTTGCTCTTTTAAGGACTCTATCGAAAGATTTTTCCATTGTTTTTGGATTTATAAAAAGTGATTTTGGGCTAAAATAAACCATATGTGTGGTGATTTTTGGGATAAAAAAGGTTATGTAATCAGTAACATGGCCGCCCCAAGCCGCCGAGTGGGACCCCGGCTGTGAAGTGAGCTGAGTTGGCGGACGACTTTGTGCTTCAATGCCACGATGTCTATGCCTGAAGGCATTTTTTATACTACTGGTATACCCACACACGTTGCGTGTTGCAGGGTTTTCTAAGAATACTTCCACGTTACCACTGTCTTAACGACTCCGATTGTGATAGTGGTTAAATATGTCTGCTACCGTTGATCAACATACTTTGAGAAAACAACCTTATGAACTTCCCTTAAATTAGCATGCTGCAAATTTTTAATAGTGTTACTTCAGTTATCAGCTCACTGCCGGATAAAACCATTCCTGGTAATCAGTTATGTAACTGTTAAGATGATCCTGAATTTTAATTATTTGTTATAAAGGAAATAGTATATGTTATTGACATGTTTTTGCCATAAACATCATTCCATTTAAGAGAATTTTCAATGTGAAACACTTGGGAGGGGGGGGGATACATTCACCCAGCACGTATTTACATCAGTGGAGAGAGTGACTAAGATATTATCTTAAAAATTTCACGTACTCACACGATACATATTTCTAAAGGAACTTAAGAACTTTGAAAGACTTGCTTCAAAACGAGGTACAGTTTCAGTGCACAGTTCTTAATAATACAAAAGTGAAATATCCGTTTATTCGTAAGCTCTTGACACGCGCGCCAGCAAAATGACGTCCCTAACTAGTAAAATATTGGAATGCCGTTCACCAATCAGCACCTGGTAAACTACTCACCAGCCAACAGCTCAGCAAATGTAGAAATTTCCGCAGCATCCAGCAGCCAGTCAGACACAATAACCGTTCCCAAAGCTTCGCAAAACTATTCACAGAATAGGTTCGCCGACATCAAAAGAAACGCCTCGCCATTTCGTCTCTGTGTTCTTATCTACTGTACTTATCTACTTAGTTATGGGGGTACTTACCTTTTTGAGATAGATCCTGCCGATGCTCTGGCCGAAGTTCTCTCCTTCTTCTTGGAGAAGCATTTCCACGACATCCTCCGTCAGCCTCAGGAGCTGCAGGACACACAACACAGTACAGGTCGGCAGGCAAACTGAGCACATGCTTCATACAATGAACCAGCAAAACACGGATATGTTCTTCCTGGTAGAGCACGCAAATACTACATATATACATTTTTATTTCTTGATTAGCAAAAACTGCAATACTTTATATGTGTTGTAAGTCTAATTTAAGCTTTTAGACTTTAACACTGTACAATGGAAAACTTTTCATACATCAGGCTCCAAATAGAGAACTGCTACTGTCTTCACTTAAGGAAATGCACTATATATCTGACTCTTTCCTTAACAAATGCAGGGAAAGCTATTGTGGATATATGGGGACAAAATTTACCATTTTCCTTTCCTCAGTATTCGTATAACGGTGATGTGGTAAATTTGCAAAAAATTTCTTAGAGGGTGTGATATCATTCCAAGTAAACAAAAATTTATGTTTCCTCAGATATTGCGTANCTGGTTCCGCAGATATTGCGTAATCACACGTCAATTCACAATTTCAATTTTGTTTAAAACACATGTAAGAGAATCTAACCGGCATTCAGAAATGATGGAAAGAAAAAATCTCACGTACTTCCTCACTCAAATCACATAAATTATGAAGCGAAAAGTTACCGAACACAAGTTGCTGTTGGTTCCAAAGACTCTATCCGTTATAAATAATATAATGTCGGACTCCCGTACGCTATTATTACTGTGTTACGCTTTAAGGTAGACTTTCCACTAAGTTCTAGCACACAGGTAGCGGAATTTTTTCCATTATTCCTGTAGCGATTAGTTGACGTTTGTCTGTTGGTTGAGTGGTTCTGGCACTCAAATGACGTTCCAGTTCATCCCAAAAATGCTCCCCAAGTCAGGGCTTTGAGCAGACCAGTTATGTCCAACACAACTGTATTCAAACTACCATGCAATTGAGACAAAGAGAAGCAAAAGAGTGTAGTAACAAAGTCAGAAAATTTAATATAATTACCACACAGTTTAATTTCGATATAACCGCTTGGTGACAAAGAGACAAAAGTGTATTACTTGATTTGCGTTTCTGGGCTATTCTAAAATCATTGAGGGGTGGTAGAGCTCACTAAAACAAACAATTATTGTATATTTAAATGGTAATATTATTTATAGTTACTTAGTACAAAACTACAAATTGTTAACGTTTGGTTCACCTTCAATGAATAAAATAAGTTAAACCATTGCTTGTATTAATAAAATGAACATATCAATAAAGTTTTGTAATTATGAACGCAGGCGATGTATATAAATATATTGCTTTGACGTAGCACTGACATTTCATTCTAAGCAATTTAATTGCTTATTGGTAAACATTGCAATAATACTATACAACACACATAATCAATCTGATAAAACGTGAATTTTATTATATATTGTGTTTATAGTTATCTGCAAATCCGGCAGATCACACTGATCAGGACAGGGATTATCACCCTAATGGATTTTTCCCATCAGACGAAAGTGGAGAGAGAGAGAGAAAGAGAGAGAAAGAAAGATCATGGCAAGGGGGAAGGCGAGAGATGACTTGGAAGAGAAAGAAAATAATGCAAATATACTCAGAGATACAGGAAAAGCTTGTGTATGAAAAAATAATGTTCAGATGAAAGCAAAGTCTGCTCATATCAACGTGACTGTAGACACGAATGTTAAAGTATTTATGATGATTGGAGGAAGGAAATTTTTCAAGACTTTTGGGAAATAGGGTCATGAAATCTTCAAACATCATTAATTTTTTGCTTGCATGCAAATTTTGTCAGCCTTCCCCATAAAAATGTAAAGTGCTCTCCGCACGTTGTAAAATAGTATGAAAATTGTAATTTCTAAAAACCTTAGACATAAGCCAAAATATATATGAAAATTTTCTGAAAAGTAGATGTTCTATAGGCGCCCCTTCAACAGACAGGAGGGAAAAGCATTGGATTTGTAAGAACATTCCAGAAACCGACATTAATGGAGTGAAGAAACCTACTGAATCTTTTTTCGAGTACACCAGACATTAATATAGACATAGAAATCCAAATAGAAANTACCGACATTAATGGAGTGAAGAAACCTACTGAATCTTTTTTCGAGTACACCAGACATTAATATAGACATAGAAATCCAAATAGAAAACACCTTTATGGTAATATCAGAATTCGTAAAAAGTACGAAGTTTACCTTGAGTTTTGCAAGGAAGAGAAAATAGCAAGCCATTTACAAGAGAGTTTGAAATAAATATCTTCAATACACAGTGAAATCTGAATTTTAAGTAACCTCACACTGACACATGTTTNCAAGAGAGTTTGAAATAAATATCTTCAATACACAGTGAAATCTGAATTTTAAGTAACCTCACACTGACACATGTTTTGCGAACCATCCACGCATGCTTGAGTGATACAGTATTTATTCACATTGAACGCCTTCCCACAGTATTAAGTTATTTCTTAAGTAAGACTTCTAGGCAACATATCCGTTTTAGCGCTTGGATAGCGTAACACATGAAACTCATTTTCCTAGATATTTANGTAAGACTTCTAGGCAACATATCCGTTTTAGCGCTTGGATAGCGTAACACATGAAACTCATTTTCCTAGATATTTATCTTATGTAATTATGCCAGGATAGATTTTCATAAATTTGTAGTCCTAAAAATTTTACTTTTTTTTTATTTTTTTATTTTTTCAATATTTTATTACTAATAGCTATTATGTCATCTGCACAAAATGTTCTTTTCGCTCCCGATAGTAGAAATTAAATAACAGAGGATTNTCCTGGTAGAGCACGCAAATACTACATATATACATTTTTATTTCTTGATTAGCAAAAACTGCAATACTTTATATGTGTTGTAAGTCTAATTTAAGCTTTTAGACTTTAACACTGTACAATGGAAAACTTTTCATACACCAGGCTCCAAATAGAGAACTGCTACTGTATTCACTTAAGGAAATGCACTATGTATCTGACTCTTTCCTTAACAAATGCAGGGAAAGCTATTGTGGATATATGGGGACAAAATTTACCATTTTCTTTTCCTCAGTATTCGTATAACGGTGATGTGGTAAATTTGCAAAAAATTTCTTAGAGGGTGTGATATCATTCCAAGTAAACAAAAATTTATGTTTCCTCAGATATTGCGTAATCACACGTCAATTCACAATTTCAATTTTGTTTAAAACACATGTAAGAGAATCTAACCGGCATTCAGAAATGATGGAAAGAAAAAATCTCACGTACTTCCTCACTCAAATCACATAAATTATGAAGCGAAAAGTTACCGAACACAAGTTGCTGTTGGTTCCAAAGACTCTATCCGTTATAAATAATATAATGTCGGACTCCCGTACGCTATTATTACTGTGTTACGCTTTAAGGTAGACTTTCCACTAAGTTCTAGCACACAGGTAGCGGAATTTTTTCCATTATTCCTGTAGCGATTAGTTGACGTTTGTCTGTTGGTTGAGTGGTTCTGGCACTCAAATGACGTTCCAGTTCATCCCAAAAATGCTCCCCAAGTCAGGGCTTTGAGCAGACCAGTTATGTCCAACACAACTGTATTCAAACTACCATGCAATTGAGACAAAGAGAAGCAAAAGAGTGTAGTAACAAAGTCAGAAAATTTAATATAATTACCACACAGTTTAATTTCGATATAACCGCTTGGTGACAAAGAGACACAAGTGTATTACTTGATTTGCGTTTCTGGGCTATTCTAAAATCATTGAGGGGCGGTAGAGCTCACTAAAACAAACAATTATTGTATATTTAAATGGTAATATTATTTATAGTTACTTAGTACAAAACTACAAATTGTTAACGTTTGGTTCACCTTCAATGAATAAAATAAGTTAAACCATTGCTTGTATTAATAAAATGAACATATCAATAAAGTTTTGTAATTATGAACGCAGGCGATGTATATAAATATATTGCTTTGACGTAGCACTGACATTTCATTCTAAGCAATTTAATTGCTTATTGGTAAACATTGCAATAATACTATACAACACACATAATCAATCTGATAAAACGTGAATTTTATTATATATTGTGTTTATAGTTATCTGCAAATCCGGCAGATCACACTGATCAGGACAGGGATTATCACCCTAATGGATTTTTCCCATCAGACGAAAGTGGAGAGAGAGAGAGAAAGAGAGAGAAAGAAAGATCATGGCAAGGGGGAAGGCGAGAGATGACTTGGAAGAGAAAGAAAATAAGGCAAATATACTCAGAGATACAGGAAAAGCTTGTGTATGAAAAAATAATGTTCAGATGAAAGCAAAGTCTGCTCATATCAACGTGACTGTAGACACGAATGTTAAAGTATTTATAATGATTGGAGGAAGAAAATTTTTCAAGACTTTTGGGAAATAGGGTCATGAAATCTTCAAACATCATTAATTTTTTGCTTGCATGCAAATTTTGTCAGCCTTCCCCATAAAAATGTAAAGTGCTCTCCGCACGTTGTAAAATAGTATGAAAATTGTAATTTCTAAAAACCTTAGACATAAGCCAAAATATATATGAAAATTTTCTGAAAAGTAGATGTTCTATAGGCGCCCCTTCAACAGACAGGAGGGAAAAGCATTGGATTTGTAAGAACATTCCAGAAACCGACATTAATGGAGTGAAGAAACCTACTGAATCTTTTTTCGAGTACACCAGACATTAATATAGACATAGAAATCCAAATAGAAAACACCTTTATGGTAATATCAGAATTCGTAAAAAGTACGAAGTTTACCTTGAGTTTTGCAAGGAAGAGAAAATAGCAAGCCATTTCCAAGAGAGTTTGAAATAAATATCTTCAATACACAGTGAAATCTGAATTTTAAGTAACCTCACACTGACACATGTTTTGCGAACCATCCACGCATGCTTGAGTGATACAGTATTTATTCACATTGAACGCCTTCCCACAATATTAAGTTATTTCTTAAGTAAGACTTCTAGGCAACATATCCGTTTTAGCGCTTGGATAGCGTAACACATGAAACTCATTTTCCTAGATATTTATCTTATGTAATTATGCCAGGATAGATTTTCATAAATTTGTAGTCCCAAAAATTTTACTTATTTTTTTTTCTTTTTTTTTTCAATATTTTGTTACTAATAGCTATTATGTCATCTGCACAAAATGTTCTTTTCGCTCCCGATAGTAGAAATTAAATAACAGAGGATTCATTTTTATTGAGCATTAATTTGTTTTTATGAAACTAGGATCCGATTTCAAGAAGTGTTTCATTAATTTTATTTATTAGGTTTAGTTTGTTTGTTTCTGTTATTAGAATATTTGTATCATCTATAAACATTATCACTTCACCCTCTTCTACTGAAAATGGAAAATCATTGATAAATAATATAAAGAAGAGTGGACCCAATATTGAGCTCTGAGGGACCCCTACTCTGATAGGGAGTGGATGTAATGTGATATTATTTTACCCTGGTGGTTACAGAAACGTATGTCTGTTCCTTGTGTTATGTTTTGTAAGTAGGGTTTAGCATTTATATTGGTATACGTCTAATTCCATAATTTTCTAGTTTATTTATATGTATACTGCGGTATACGCAATCAAATACCTTTTATAGATCCGCAAATATGATATTAACTTGTTTATTTTTGTTTATAGCACATACTATTTTTTTTTTNCAAATACCTTTTATAGATCCGCAAATATGATATTAACTTGTTTATTTTTGTTTATAGCACATACTATTTTTTTTTTCAATAATGCTGTAAGCTGCTTGTTCTGTTGATCTGCCTTTCATGAAGCCAAATAGATTTTGTGCCANTTTTTTTTTTCAATAATGCTGTAAGCTGCTTGTTCTGTTGATCTGCCTTTCATGAAGCCAAATAGATTTTGTGCCATAATAATGCATGTACAGCCATTTGGCCTAAAACTATTTGGCCTAAAGTCACTTGGCTTGAAATTATTTCACATAGTCATTTGGCCTAAAATTATTCAGCCTAAAGTCACTAGGCCTAAAATGATTTGGCCTAAAGTCACTTGGCCTAAAATTGTTTGGCCTAAAGTCTCTTGGTCTAAAATGATTTGGCCTAAAGTAATTTGGCCTAAAGTTATTTGGCTTAAAATTATTTTTCCTAACGTCACTTGGTGTACAGTTATTTGGCATAAAGTCATTTGGTCTAAAATTATTTAGTCTAAAGTCACTTGGCCTGAAATTATTTAGCATAAAGACACTTGGCCTAAAATTGNATTTGGTCTAAAATTATTTAGTCTAAAGTCACTTGGCCTGAAATTATTTAGCATAAAGACACTTGGCCTAAAATTATTTGGCCTAAAGTCACTTGCCCTAAAATTATTTGGTCTAAAGTCACTTGGCCTTATTTTAGACCAACTAATTTAGGGTAATTGGCGGGTACCCTATCTCAGAAATATGAAATTGCCACTTACGCCCCTCTGCTTCTGACCGTCTCAATTGACCTCACTTTATGGACGATGGAATTATCTTGCTGACAAATAGAAAGGCGTATTCCAAGTTGTCGCCACAGTGTGTGACGTAAGTTGTGCTCAGAAAGTCCTGGTGCGTGCCAGAGTTAATCGATCCATCGATCAGAATATTCTACCTCTGCTCCACAGCACAGTGACAGTGTTGCTTCCACTTCAGACAATTTATGCGTGTGGTGAGTGGCTTTATGGCAGCGGAGCAAAAATGAAAATCAAGTGCTGTCACCTCCCGGCAGACAGCCCTCTCACTGGCATCTCTACCTGAGCTGCGAAGGGAGTCCTCTGCAATCTTTGCCATACCTGTCTGACGATATGGATCACACAGCAGGCTTCAGAGTTCACCGGTCGCGATTAGTTAGTATCTTGGACCTACCAGAGAAATGCTTAGAGACCAGTGCCTATTTGACGTTTTCAATAGACAGTGACATCGGTAAAAGTAAACCCAAACATGTTTCAACTACTAAGAAATCTCTGGCGGAATGCTCGTATTTATGCGGTCTGCAACCACACCCTTTTCGAACACACCGGACACCTCTACATTGACTCACTATGATAAATAATTCTTGCGTGGTGTTAAAACAGTTGTGACTTCGCTTATGTAGCACCCTGCTGGATTAGTTTACTGGAAGAAAGGGGGTGTTCTTTGACCTTCGCGACACAATTAAGTATTTTTTTTAAATTACATGGGGTAGTTAATTAATCTTCATATTAATTAAACATAAATAATTCCTTGAAATTTTTATTTGTGCTGGTTGCTTCTCACAGCGCAGCGAAATTTTTTACCTAAACCCGCTGTCCAGGTGAATCACGATCAATTTCGCAGTATCGACCGTGGTCAGGAATTGAGTCCGGAGTATTAGGTTTAGCTGATTGTTACAAGATATCCAGAATTCATTGTTTAAAAATTTCATAGTTGAAATTAGTTTATGCATATAAAATTGTGGTAAAAATTCATTTTTTTTTTTACAAAAGTAATCATTTTTCCAAGTTATTTTCTNTTTTACAAAAGTAATAATTTTTCCAAGTTATTTTCTAGTTTCACTGGCGTGAATATTGTATTTTTACATTTAGGACCGTGGTATACAGAAGAATTGACTGCCAAGGACCACGAACACCTCAGAATGGGATGTAATGACAAAACTAGAGTGGCTAAGGGAATGTGAATGGCAAGTTAAAAGAAAGTCCTCCAAGAAAAATTGGTGTAAATTGTTTTCCCTGGTTGTGAGAGCCTTGCCACAGATGTAGAAAATCTGTCTTAGATCCTGATGGTATAGTAAGTTATTTCGGTAGTTAATCGAATGAAAGTGGTGGTTTTGCGGAGTTAACGTCATACTGTAAGTTTGTTAGGCGTTTGATCTGAGACAATTGCAAAAGTATATGTTTCATCTTTGCACTCTTATAATACGGCCTTATAGGCGAAGCCTACCAGCTTGCAAGCGCTTCAGGCGATGAACATTTTTGTATACTGTTTCATGAAACAAGAACTTTACTTTTACAGTGACAATGATGCCAAGTGTCCGTACTGTCATAAATTATACACACAATATGGGANATTTGGTCTAAAATTATTTAGTCTAAAGTCACTTGGCCTGAAATTATTTAGCATAAAGACACTTGGCCTAAAATTGTTTGGCCTAAAGTCACTTGCCCTAAAATTATTTGGTCTAAAGTCACTTGGCCTTATTTTAGACCAACTAATTTAGGGTAATTGGCGGGTACCCTATCTCAGAAATATGAAATTGCCACTTGCTTCTGACCGTCTCAATTGACCTCACTTTATGGACGATGGAATTATCTTGCTGACAAATAGAAAGGCGTATTCCAAGTTGTCGCCACAGTGTGTGACGTAAGTTGTGCTCAGAAAGTCGTGGTGCGTGCCAGAGTTAATCGATCCATCGATCAGAATATTCGACCTCTGCTCCACAGCACAGTGACAGTGTTGTTTCCACTTCAGACAATTTATGCGTGTGGTGAGTGGCTTTATGGCAGCGGAGCAAAAATGAAAATCAAGTGCTGTCACCTCCCGGCAGACAGCCCTCTCACTGGCATCTCTACCTGAGCTGCGAAGGGAGTCCTCTGCAATCTTTGCCATACCTGTCTGACGATATGGATCACACAGCAGGCTTCAGAGTTCACCGGTCGCGATTAGTTAGTATCTTGGACCTACCAGAGAAATGCTTAGAGACCAGTGCCTANCAGCTGGGAAGGGAGTCCTCTGCAATCTTTGCCATACCTGTCTGACGATATGGATCACACAGCAGGCTTCAGAGTTCACCGGTCGCGATTAGTTAGTATCTTGTATCATAGTATCTATGCTTAGAGACCAGTGCCTATTTGACGTTTTCAATAGACAGTGACATCGGTAAAAGTAAACCCAAACATGTTTCAACTACTAAGAAATCTCTGGCGGAATGCTCGTATTTATGCGGTCTGCAACCACACCCTTTTCGAACACACCGGACACCTCTACATTGACTCACTATGATAAATAATTCTTGCGTGGTGTTAAAACAGTTGTGACTTCGCTTATGTAGCACCCTGCTGGATTAGTTTACTGGAAGAAAGGGGGTGTTCTTTGACCTTCGCGACACAATTAAGTATTTTTTTAAAATTACATGGGGTAGTTAATTAATCTTCATATTAATTAAACATAAATAATTCCTTGAAATTTTCATTTGTGCTGGTTGCTTCTCACAGCGCAGCGAAATTTTTTACCTAAACCCGCTGTCCAGGTGAATCACGATCAATTTCGCAGTATCGACCGTGGTCAGGAATTGAGTCCGGAGTATTAGGTTTAGCTGATTGTTACAAGATATCCAGAATTCATTGTTTAAAAATTTCATAGTTGAAATTAGTTTATGCATATAAAATTGTGGTAAAAATTCATTTTTTTTTTTACAAAAGTAATCATTTTTCCAAGTTATTTTCTAGTTTCACTGGCGTGAATATTGTATTTTTACATTTAGGACCGTGGTATACAGAAGAATTGACTGCCAAGGACCACGAACACCTCAGAATGGGACGTAATGACAAAACTAGAGCGGCTAAGGGAATGTGAATGGCAAGTTAAAAGAAAGTCCTCCAAGGAAAATTGGTGTAAATTGTTTTCCCTGGTTGTGAGAGCCTTGCCACAGATGTAGAAAATCTGTCTTAGATCCTGATGNAAAATTGGTGTAAATTGTTTTCCCTGGTTGTGAGAGCCTTGCCACAGATGTAGAAAATCTGTCTTAGATCCTGATGGTATAGTAAGTTATTTCGGTAGTTAATCGAATGAAAGTGGTGGTTTTGCGGAGTTAACGTCATACTGTAAGTTTGTTAGGCGTTTGATCTGAGACAATTGCAAAAGTATATGTTTCATCTTTGCACTCTTATAATACGGCCTTATAGGCGAAGCCTACCAGCTTGCAAGCGCTTCAGGCGATGAACATTTTTGTATACTGTTTCATGAAANTACGGCCTTATAGGCGAAGCCTACCAGCTTGCAAGCGCTTCAGGCGATGAACATTTTTGTATACTGTTTCATGAAAACAAGAACTTTACTTTTACAGTGACAATGATGCCAAGTGTCCGTACTGTCATAAATTATACACACAATATGGGANAAACAAGAACTTTACTTTTACAGTGACAATGATGCCAAGTGTCCGTACTGTCATAAATTATACACACAATATGGGAAGGGAGAGAAATGGGGCCAATATAGAAAATGTTATTGATAGTACCAGGAAAATTGTGCTGGCGATGCTGGAGCTGTTCCAAAGATAATTTGTGGTATTTGCTTTATTGGCAACAAATTACTTCAAGAAGGTGTTCGGATTGTTTTTTTTTTTGTTTAGTGCGAATTAAAAAAAAATTGTTTTTGGATAATTTATTTAAAAGGCACTTTATTTATGTAAATTAGAACTTACAAATTAATATATTAATAATTTAGTATGTAAAAGATCCGTATCCATATATTTTTAATGACGTATACCTATTGGGCGAAATTAGGACCACTTTTATTTAGTGCAGTAAAATGTAGTTTCATGTATATGTAATTATTTCGTGTTAATTTTTGAACGAATGTTGGTTTTCGTTTGAGATACTGTTGCAAGAACGGTGTATTATAATATTACCCACAAATATGAACAAATTCGGTGTTTGTGTATGTGTGTGTATTGTGTGTTTCAGAGTTTGTATGTCTATAAGTATGTTTGTTATCTATACAATCTATAGAATTCTACGGATCTGGACCAAATCTGGCAGGGGTATCCTTCAGTGCCCAACTTAAAATACTGTGTCGGCCAAATCTGGCAGGGATATCCTTCAGTACCCAACTTAAAATACTGTGTCGGCTAAAATTGGCTCCAGCCTCCCATTGGGTCAGAAACTATACAAGCGAGGCCATGTATCTCTCACGAATTTCATCCCTTGCCGACGGTATATTAAAATGTTTGTTAAGGCACCCGCCTACATGGAGCTATTTTCCGCGTTTGAGGCCGAGAAGTGTGGGAACTATAACGTCCTGCGTGCACGTATGGAAAGTCTCCAGCAGGGTTCAACTCTGGGCCATTGAGTATTTTTGTACACATGTATCTGACGCCGATAATTTCAAATACTGCACTTAAAAATACAATTTTTAGCTATGTTTTGAGTGCTGCGAAATTGTGTTCATAATGTGCGTGACATCTTGAAACACTCAACAGACCTCGTCTACAGTGTGCGTTCTTTTCACAGATCAGCACACTGGACGCACGTTTAATAGTTTTGCAGGAAAACGTGTATTTAATACACACTACAATGCAGTTTAAGCATCAGGTAAGCAGGCATCTTAAGTGTTTTTCTCTAGGCGGATATGCGATCTGAATTACTCCTGTTTATTACTGAAATCATTATACACTTTGGAATATTTAGCGATTTCGAGGTTATAAATTCGCTACGTCATTTTTTTNGTTTATTACTGAAATCATTATACACTTTGGAATATTTAGCGATTTCGAGGTTATAAATTCGCTACGTCATTTTTTTACGTGCACTGTGGAATTTCATAACGTAACTAATTTGTATCCACTTCTAGGTATTTAGGTAAGTATACTCTTAAAAATNCGTGCACTGTGGAATTTCATAACGTAACTAATTTGTATCCACTTCTAGGTATTTAGGTAAGTATACTCTTAAAAATACATATTAACTATCATACTTAGAATATAATATTTTGCAATAGTGCCAATTAGGAGCTGTATGCTACTGCGACAGGAACCCCATTTCAGAAATGGTTATATCATCTGTTTTAAAGAAGATATACTGACGAATCTTGTGGTTTAAATAATGATTAGCATTTTTCTAATACAATGACTTGAAAGTTTGGTTATATTCAGGAAGTACCATCTTCTGGAAACACTGCCTTTTAGATTATTATAATTATATTAAAAGACACATTATTTATGTCATGGCATGACCAATTTGTATACATGTGTTAAGATAATTCTTGTGGCTAATATGTTTTCACCATACATAAACTTTTTACATACTCTGGTGTATTTTTTCATTTGTATCAAAATTAGGATTAGTTAAAGTAATTATGCATATGTAATCCAGTAAATATAGGTTACTGCCGTTAAAAACGTATTTATAATGTATCACTTGCACAAATTATATCCGGGCAACGCCCAGTAGTTCAGCTAGCAATTAAACACACTGCATAGCTCGTTATTTAGATAAAAAAAACCCTGTACATGTATTAGACTGTGTGATTCTGATTGTATTAACGCATGAAATATCAAGCATAAATCGGCTCTCAACACCTCGACGTTAAGAGCCGCCCAAATCTCTCAACCAAGCACATAGGTATTGTCTCGCTGACAAGAAAGATGACAGACTTCTCACTAATGTCTTGCCGCTTTCTTGTGACTGGACAGAAAATCAACTTGGTTTCTGTTAAGAAAGTCGGAACTGGAGACACTCGCTTCAGTGGCACCCTAGGAGGCGGACATAGGTTCTTTGCCGGACAAAGTTTATAGCAACTTTTCCTGGTGCACAGAGGAAGGGAACTTCGAGTGAAATAAGACGCGTTATTTACTCTTTCCGGGTGTGTGCGTAATTGAGTGGATGGAGAACCACACAGTGTTGCAGCTGAATAAAAAACTGCTTCACGAAATTTTTTGTATACAGTGGGAAAGGAAGGGGGAAAAAAAGGGGGGGGGGACTATTGCCGAAGACTTTAATTTCGCTTAAAATAAAACGAATTAATTTGCGTGCCACATTACGAAGGGTGGCATTTTCAGCAGTGGACGTAGACAGAAATCTGAATACAAATGAACNATTAATTTGCGTGCCACATTACGAAGGGTGGCATTTTCAGCAGTGGACGTAGACAGAAATCTGAATACAAATGAAAAAATAGATTTTTCGCGATTCATGAGTAGTAAAGGAAAGCATTTCCTAGTGTTCTCAATGAGAAAGCAAACACCCTATCAATAATTCATAATACAGAAAGAACATGAGTTCTATAAGCACACTGTCATTGTATCATAGGGAGTATTTCACATTTATTTTCTTTCCAGTTTTATGAGTATTGAGCTGGCCGAGGAATAATGCAAACATGGTTAATATACGGAGTTAACTAAATGTAAATGATAACTTCAATCGTTTGTACCCTGGGAAACAATCGGCCATCCAAAGATTTGTAAGCAGAGATGAGATACGCGAACCACACACATCGAAGACGTCAGCCAAGGTATGACTCACATGAATAAGTCGCTTCGCTTGCACTTGCTAACAGATATTTCCTAGAGTAATATTCGCAGCATCCTGAAACTACATACCTGATATTTGTTCTTACTGCATCCACGCCAAGATATAAATGTAGATGATGTGTATAGGAGAATGAATTGTGTGCATGGGTATTAGATATGCAAGGTTAGACGTTCCCAATACAAACTTGTTTATCCGCGTTGAGACCAATTTTTATTTCACTATATATACATCTCAATAACAAGTGTAACTGGTGTCCTACAAATGCACACGGTTTTGAGTCGCACGAGGAATTAGTATAGTCTCGAGAGGGTAATAATTTGATAAGGAAATTTTGCTATTTTGCTTCAGAGAGACAACCAGAACTGAGGGTTACCAAAATATATTGGTTTAGGAAACCCATAAATCTAGTATTCAAACTGGCGTCAACAAGATGGTTCNACTGAGGGTTACCAAAATATATTGGTTTAGGAAACCCATAAATCTAGTATTCAAACTGGCGTCAACAAGATGGTTCACTGACGTATAAGTTATTTTTCCTCTAGAGAACCATTCCATTTTAAATTAATATTTTAAAAAATTACTGTCCAATTATTGCATGACTGCTACAGTACACGCTGGCGAGCAGGCTCCCAGTTGAGTCGGCAGTAAAGAAAAATAGTTCCAAAGTCTTGACGTTGTATCGCGAACGTAATGTTTAAATAATGAAAAATCACGTTTGTTTGTTATTCTCACGGTTTATACATATTAGATTATCAAATAGCATATTAGTTACGCATTTAGGTTCGTAACAATTTCACATTTTCGCTAGACCACCGCATGAGTAAAGTCCTTAGGCAAATGGCAATGTTAATTTTACATAATGGCGGAATTATACAAAATCAGGAGAGAGTAGATCCTAAGCACTGCTTTCTAAAGTGTCCAGTTAACCGTGAAAAGGCTTGCATTAGAAGACTTACCCCCCCTTAAAATTCTGCTATTGAATGAGGTTACTCGAGAGCGCGTCTGATACACTAGAATCCAATAGCAAACGTGACTTAAAAGTGCATTTGTTTGGAGTTTAGCTTGTTGTTGAATATATTAGCGAAAATGTCCTGTCCCTAGTCATGTATGGCGTTTTGGGAGGGGTGTGGGTGGGTTTGACTGACCTCCTCGGCGTTCTGGAAGAGCGTGAGGTGGTCGTTGACGGAGAGGAGGTCCCGCCGGTCGGAGAGCGGCAGCAGGAACCTGCTGATGCCGAACTGCATGTTCATGGCGTACTGCTGCTCTTTGGCCAGCAGCTGGTACACCGCCCTCCGCCTTGACTCCTCCCTGTTCAGCGGCTCCGTCTGACACATACACAGACAACCCTCATGCAGGCAAGCAGCTCAAGGCGCCAGAGCTTCCATCAGATCACAACCTCCTCCTGGAGAGGAGCTGCCTAACATTAACATGGACATCTGCCTAGGCCGCTGAATGGTGTGCAGGGCTTCAGCAGAAAACGCTTAGTTGAAAAACCGCTCGGTATTTAAAAAAAAATACTATCTGCGAATGGATAGCATTTAATGAACGTTACTTGTCTCAGCATGTCCAGTTTTCTCTAGAGCATAAATTTTTATAGTGAAAAAGACTAAAACATGTGTTTAAACCACANTGTCTCAGCATGTCCAGTTTTCTCTAGAGCATAAATTTTTATAGTGAAAAAGACTAAAACATGTGTTTAAACCACAAATTTTACCTATGGACATTCCGGTACAGACTACAGAAAACTATATAGGGACGTGTATCACACCTTTATTTAAATTACTACATCAGAAAATGATCAGATTGTCTCTCAGATAGGCGCGTTGTCGACGGAAAGACTGCACACCATTTTAGTGCTTTGGGCGTAGAGGCAATGGGACATCTCGTGCGCCTGGATCACACTTAGCACTCCCGCGCTTCTAGGACTCAGGCATGCAGAATACCTTCAGCCAAGCGGCCATCTTAAGTCCTCTCAGAAACAAAGCTTATTGAGTTTGAAAAAAAATGAATGGGAAACCTAATGTTTACCAAGATGTTTAATTTTTGAGCAAAGTATTGATTGGTTGATTGATATCGCAGCCGATAGAGTCATACAGACTGGGTATAGTGGAGATTTGCTCTGTTCCTTCCAACTTTGCATTGNGTCTCAGCATGTCCAGTTTTCTCTAGAGCATAAATTTTTATAGTGAAAAAGACTAAAACATGTGTTTAAACCACACATTTTACCTATGAACATTCCGGTACAGACTACAGAAAACTATATAGGGACGTGTATCACACCTTTATTTAAGTTACTACATCAGAAAATGATCAGATTGTCTCTCAGATAGGCGCGTTGTCGACGGAAAGACTGCACACCATTTTAGTGCTTTGGGCGTAGAGGCAATGGGACACCTCGTGCGCCTGGATCACACTTAGCACTCCCGCGCTTCTAGGACTCAGGCATGCAGAATACCTTCAGCCAAGCGGCCATCTTAAGTCCTCTCAGAAACAAAGCTTATTGAGTTTGAAAAAAAATGAATGGGAAACCTAAAGTTTACCAAGATGTTTAATTTTTGAGCAAAGTATTGATTGGTTTATTGATATCGCAGCCGATAGAGTCATACAGACTGGGTATAGTGGAGATTTGCTCTGTTCCTTCCAACTTTGCATTGNATTGATATCGCAGCCGATAGAGTCATA
Organism: Clitarchus hookeri; assembly: GCA_002778355.1. Taxonomy (NCBI): domain Eukaryota; kingdom Metazoa; phylum Arthropoda; class Insecta; order Phasmatodea; family Phasmatidae; genus Clitarchus; species Clitarchus hookeri. Next base: position 180,311 of record NQII01003295.1, read on the forward strand.
CAGACTGGGTATAGTGGAGATTTGCTCTGTTCCTTCCAACTTTGCATTGGTTTGGTTCATACTACAAAAGTCGTTGTTACTGCGTGGATTTCCGCATTATATTATTATTATTTTTACACCAATCATTGTGTATTCTGTTCCTTTGCGTATTTGTGATAGTAATCTCAAATTGAGATCGGGAAGATTTCCTGCCAGGTCGCTAGCTTCTTCAGGTTGATTTCTATTATGCAAACTTCTCCGAAGAGCCGTAAAACTTAATAACTATTTATGATTTTCAGAGTATCTCAATTTACATTGATAATTATCTTCCAGTGACAGAATTTGAAGTACGTTTCACTGTTAATCTTCCACTTCCTTGTAAAAATAGTATGACTGGATGATTGGTTAAATGTCGATTATCACACACACAATGCAGTATGAATATATTTCGTAATGGTCGAGGAATGAAAATATAACTTAGTGAATTTAGTGCACACAGTATTTACTCCAGTACATCACGTTTTATTTTAATCAGCTTAATTATGTAAGAAATCCAACNGAATTTAGTGCACACAGTATTTACTCCAGTACATCACGTTTTATTTTAATCAGCTTAATTATGTAAGAAATCCAAAGTATAACACTACAACAATTCAACCACCATTAAAAAAAAAAATTAACTTTTTTTAGATGGTATTTAATGATACTAATTGAGCAAAATGTAACGAGACCCGCTTAAGAAGTTAATACGGNGAATTTAGTGCACACAGTATTTACTCCAGTACATCACGTTTTATTTTAATCAGCTTAATTATGTAAGAAATCCAACGTATAACACTACAACAATTCAACCACCATTAAAAAAAACTTAACTTTTTTTAGATGGTATTTAATGATACTAATTGAGCAAAATGTAACGAGACCCGCTTAAGAAGTTAATACGGTAAGATTTTTAATTAAATTATTCAAGTAAATTTACCTTTCTAGATGATGGGTTAAAGAAGTTATCAATTAGTGAATTTAAGTCACACAATCAAAAACTGCCAGCAAGACAAGCTGAGTTGAAATCTCTTTAATTGCTCCAGAGATATAATGTGAAAGGGACAATATTACAAGACAGCCATTTTGAAAATGTATTTCTTTACAAGTTAAAATTTATTAGTTCGGGCTGAATTTAAGAGTACCATTTGTGTGATAAGCTGTCGGACGAGGTGTCCTTATTTTCTCCGCAGGTAAGTGGAACATTGTTTTGATTTAATGATGCTGTTTGTATGAACCAACACACTAGTAAAATATCTCAAGACCTCAATAGTTCATTATAAGTGTGCAATTTTTTATCTCACGGTGTGTACTTTGCTAATTTGCAATTTTTTTTTAAATTTTAGAACTAGGTTTGCCTCGACAATTGTTTTATAAAGATATCTTAGAGTATGAATACACTTAATGATTTATTTAAACTCTTTGTAGTTATTACCAGCAATTTGTCAGCATAAGAACACATTGTTTGTATTTTTCTTTAATGAACTAGGAAAAATATGTATTCAAGGACCAATATAAATTTACTTTGTTTTAAATCTCCAGTAGTTCATATTAATAAATAAGTGTATATATATATATATATATATATATACATATATGGCACTTTTTAATATTACTTTCATATACACGACGTCTTGGAAAAACTCCAAAAATTTGTAGGAATGAAATCATACGAAATTAAGCAATTTTCATTAAGCAATGCGTTGTCTATGGCATCGTTACATTCCTTAAAGCTGCTAGAGGATGCATAGAGTAACTATTTACGGCTTTAATACAGCCAAATTACCCAGCGCGGACAATACCAGATGTCATTGCGTATGGAGTGCTGGGTGTGGCCACCACATGACTATAATGTATAATGCGTACAACCAAAATATCTAAATTCAACTGCAAACACACATCGAGGTGATGTGTGACTTATTCTATTCGACTAGCGTTAATGGTAGTTCATTCGGGAACAATGTTGTAAATTGGCGTTATGGCTATACTGTGCTACATATATTGTAAGTATGCTGATGTTCTTGGTGTATGAGTTTGCTGTGTAAAATGGACGAGTAGCACATGATCTTAATGGCAAGCAACACCAACCCAGAAGGTACCCCGTTAATCCCGTATTTGTGGCCATCCAACCGAGTAAAACAAAGACTTTTAAGCATAATCAAAATAACAGAACGCTCCTACCACAATGGCGGTTGCATTTTTTTTATAGAAATGCTCGTACATCTAACATTATATATTGCAGGTAAACAAACGCGACAGTTGTCATTAACATTCTGTACGCATACAANTATATATTGCAGGTAAACAAACGCGACAGTTGTCATTAACATTCTGTACGCATACAAGAGGTTGAGGAGCATACTATAGAAAGTGTTAATGACTCATCCTTCAATAGGCACATGGCAGATTGTTCTTCCAATTAGTTAGAGCCGTAATCCACCTGGTTTTTCTTACGAAAAAAGTGCTCGCNTAATCAAAATAACAGAACGCTCCTACCACAATGGCGGTTGCATTTTTTTTATAGAAATGCTCGTACATCTAACATAATATATTGCAGGTAAACAAACGCGACAGTTGTCATTAACATTCTGTACGCATACAAGAGGTTGAGGAGCATACTATAGAAAGTGTTGATGACTCATCCTTCAAAAGGCACATGGCAGATTGTTCTTCCAATTAGTTAGAGCCGTAATCCACCTGGTTTTTCTTACGAAAAAAGTGCTCGCNAGGCACATGGCAGATTGTTCTTCCAATTAGTTAGAGCCGTAATCCACCTGGTTTTTCTTACGAAAAAAGTGCTCGCATCCATAATGCTTTTAGAAAGTGCAAATCATAATAACATAAGAGTACACCCAAAGAGCATACTTCGCACTGTCTCTTTCTCCAGAAGCGCATCATACAACCTCAGTTCCCTGAAACCATTATTTTCACTGGTGCAGTGTTTACGCGAGATGAGTTTTTTGCTGCCACGATAGCTACGTATTAGTATTAGACCGCCCACGTGTAACATTCATTAGAGATCATCAGCACAAGCTTGGTTAAACACGAAGGCAGTATCATTGGCGATAACAATATCGACCCATACATAGTGCCACAGCATAAATTCTGTAATTTACAAGCGGTTTATACAAGACACATTGCCAGAAATATTAGGATGCAAATTTCCTTTTAATATATCCTATAACATTATGTGCACCACAGAATTTGCACCCAGTGTACAAGAGCGCCTCAACGCCACTTTACAAAATCAGTGGATAGGAGGGAGCTCCCCAGCCATCGCCCGCGAGGTCGCCAGTCAACTTTTCACTGCTAGGTTATGTGAAGTCACTCGTATACTATATGAAAGATCTGGTAGTGGGGATTTTATGTGCTAACCTACAGATTCAACAAACACCCGATGAACCTGCGCGTGTTCGTCAGTTCATGGTGAGATGATGCGAGGCGTGGATTCATAATGTTAAAAGGTGGAATGAATCAGGAAAATATTTTGTAACATCCTTAACACTGCAGTGTTTTNGGCGTGGATTCATAATGTTAAAAGGTGGAATGAATCAGGAAAATATTTTGTAACATCCTTAACACTGCAGTGTTTTAAATACACATCAGGCCTGGTCGGTTGCTTCCGAAGAGTTCATAGTAAATGTTATAAATCACCATATATCAAGGAAACTGAAACAGTAGTGTTTGACATTGGGAATGCTGTAAGAGCTACGGTAAAAATTGTATATTGTGGGATATCACTTGATGTCTCCAGAGCATTTAATAATGCTTTGTGGCTACTAATACTCTGGCAGCTGAAAAACTTGGAATGCCTATCTAACCTGTGTATTATGATATTATAGTACATTCGTGCATACGTAAGGCTGCTCCTTACAAATTTACGAAGCAGATAAGCAAAGGAAGCTCGCACGAGCCTGTCTTGGATGTACTATATAATAGGTTGCTAAAATTATAAATGTCAAACAGCTGCACACTGCATTATGAATATGCAGACAAAATGTTACTGCTTATTTGTGGGAACTCTTGGGGTGTAGTTCGAGGCCAGGGTGGAAGATGTCCTCGAGAGGACGCTAGCATGAGCATAAACAGTCAAAATGTGGTTTTCAGATGGAAAGATCAAAGCTATCGTTCTGAGAAGGCGTTCGCTAGAAAGTCCATCTGAAATCAGGAGGCAGACCTATTCGCATTGTAGCCTCTGTCAAATACTTTGTTGTTACAGGAGAACACCTCTAATTCTATGAGCGTGTGTGCTACCCGGTAAAGCAAATGCTACTGTTGATTTTCATAGATTACAAGTGTTTTGGCTGGCAGTGTGACAACTGAACTACCAAATGTCGATTGCAATTGATAAAAGAATATTCCTTTCAATCATAATTTATGGCAACGAATTCTGGTATCACACTGATATTCAGCCCCACACCAAGAATTTTTAACGTGCATAAATTATCGTTATTAATTACAAACCCGGCATACAAAACCATGATCCATGATGGGTTACATGTCCTGTTAGGGACTATACCTATATAGTAGAGGGCTCTTGTAGATAGTAGTAGCTGAAGATAGGGAGACTACTGTTGATGAGGAAAGGATGGGTGTGTGTGAAGGAGCACCGTGAAAATCACAGAAATAGTGCTATGGCTACTAAACAGAATGTGGAGAAATTGTTCGAAGTTGGCCACTATTCGTCACAGTATTTAATGGAAACTTATGCAAACTCCACTTGTTTACATTAACGAAAACTGCTCTGTCTAATGTTTGATATTGAGGACACTGCTGGTAATGCATTAGCAGTGTGTTGATGTAGATGACTTACGCACAGCATATAGGGCAAAAGATGGGTCGAGACGGATGAAAACTTTAATTAAGTGTTCTCAGTACTCCGAAATAGGACAGCCTACCGAATTTCGTCAGAGGAATTTGCCTAGTTTTGAAAGCAGGTAAAAGAATTTGATGAATTGCGCAAAGCTCAAAAACTACCAATAATGACTATAAATAATTTTCCATCTTGTCGAGTGGAGTAATAAGTATGAAAGTTTCTGGATTATATTCACCCTATCATATGACGAGTATATTAATCTGAGACGGCAGTAGGGAAGCCAGTGCAATCTTTCACGGGTTTGCTATGGCAACACATACATATCTTCGGAAAGTTCAGAATCACTTCGAGGGCCACTGCGCATCTGGTGGCATGTTAACTATGTTAGCACATGTTCTCTAAATATCTGCAGGAAGGTGGCAAGGCATCGCACGAACTGAAAGGATGATTCCCGTAATCGAGCAGAAGAACAGGAAAGCTGTAGTGCTGAATGCCACAGAGCTGCATGATATTGTACTCTATTTTATACTTTTGCATGTGCAATAGGGCAATAGAATAGAATGCATCGTGATGGAAATCTGCATTTAACCTAAACGCAGCAAGGATGAGCACTGTAGGATTGTGGTTCCAGTAGCACAGTCCAATCTTTTGACTGATCCAGGGGGTGATGGCACATCACTAAGATTAGCCTGGAGTTTTGAGATGACCCTCCTCGCTGCAGGAGAAAGGTGGTCCTGGACACTGGGTCTGTCGTTTTTCCGCAGGAAATGGTAACGGGATGTAATAGCTCTGGTTAACTCTTCCTTATTGCTAATTACATGTGGTAAAAATAATGATATTGCGCTGCGATTAACAACTGTGAAGGACCTGGAACAACAGNGCGTGGATTCATAATGTTAAAAGGTGGAATGAATCAGGAAAATATTTTGTAACATCCTTAACACTGCAGTGTTTTTAAATACACATCAGGCCTGGTCGGTTGCTTCCGAAGAGTTCATAGTAAATGTTATAAATCACAATATATCAAGGAAACTGAAACAGTAGTGTTTGACATTGGGAATGCTGTAAGAGCTACGGTAAAAATTGTATATTGTGGGATATCACTTGATGTCTCCGGAGCATTTAATAATGCTTTGTGGCTACTAATACTCTGGCAGCTGAAAAACTTGGAATGCCTATCTAACCTGTGTATTATGATATTATAGTACATTCGTGCATACGTAAGGCTGCTCCTTACAAATTTACGAAGCAGATAAGCAAAGGAAGCTCGCACGAGCCTGTCTTGGATGTACTATATAATAGGTTGCTAAAATTATAAATGTCAAACAGCTGCACACTGCATTATGAATATGCAGACAAAATGTTACTGCTTATTTGTGGGAACTCTTGGGGTGTAGTTCGAGGCCAGGGTGGAAGATGTCCTCGAGAGGACGCTAGCATGAGCATAAACAGTCAAAATGTGGTTTTCAGATGGAAAGATCAAAGCTATCGTTCTGAGAAGGCGTTCGCTAGAAAGTCCATCTGAAATCAGGAGGCAGACCTATTCGCATTGTAGCCTCTGTCAAATACTTTGTTGTTACAGGAGAACACCTCTAATTCTATGAGCGTGTGTGCTACCCGGTAAAGCAAATGCTACTGTTGATTTTCATAGATTACAAGTGTTTTGGCTGGCAGTGTGACAACTGAACTACCAAATGTCGATTGCAATTGATAAAAGAATATTCCTTTCAATCATAATTTATGGCAACGAATTCTATTATCACACTGATATTCAGCCCCACACCAAGAATTTTTAACGTGCATAAAGTATCGTTATTAATTATAAACCCGGCATACAAAACCATGATCCATGATGGGTTACATGTCCTGTTAGGGACTATACCTATATAGTAGAGGGCTCTTGTAGATAGTAGTAGCTGAAGATAGGGAGACTACTGTTGATGAGGAGAGGATGGGTGTGTGTGAAGGAGCACCGTGCAAATCACAGAAATAGTGCTATGGCTACTAAACAGAATGTGGAGAAATTGTTCGAAGTTGGCCACTATTCGTCACAGTATTTAATGGAAACTTATGCAAACTCCACTTGTTTACATTAACGAAAACTGCTCTGTCTAATGTTTGATATTGAGGACACTGCTGGTAATGCATTAGCAGTGTGTTGATGTAGATGACTTACGCACAGCATATAGGGCAAAAGATGGGTCGAGACGGATGAAAACTTTAATTAAGTGTTCTCAGTACTCCGAAATAGGACAGCCTACCGAATTTCGTCAGAGGAATTTGCCTAGTTTTGAAAGCAGGTAAAAGAATTTGATGAATTGCGCAAAGCTCAAAAACTACCAATAATGACTATAAATAATTTTCCATCTTGTCGAGTGGAGTATTAAGTATGAAAGTTTCTGGATTATATTCACCCTATCATATGACGAGTATATTAATCTGAGACGGCAGTAGGGAAGCCAGTGCAATCTTTCACGGGTTTGCTATGGCAACACATACATATCTTCGGAAAGTTCAGAATCACTTCGAGGGCCACTGCGCATCTGGTGGCATGTTAACTATGTTAGCACATGTTCTCTAAATATCTGCAGGAAGGTGGCAAGGCATCGCACGAACTGAAAGGATGATTCCCGTAATCGAGCAGAAGAACAGGAAAGCTGTAGTGCTGAATGCCACAGAGCTGCATGATATTGTACTCTATTTTATACTTTTGCATGTGCAATAGGGCAATAGAATAGAATGCATCGTGATGGAAATCTGCATTTAACCTAAACGCAGCAAGGATGAGCACTGTAGGATTGTGGTTCCAGTAACACAGTCCAATCTTTTGACTGATCCAGGGGGTGATGGCACATCACTAAGATTAGCCTGGAGTTTTGAGATGACCCTCCTCGCTGCAGGAGAAAGGTGGTCCTGGACACTGGGTCTGTCGTTTTTCCGCAGGAAATGGTAACGGGATGTAATAGCTCTGGTTAACTCTTTCTTATTGCTAATTACATGTGGTAAAAATAATGATATTGCGCTGCGATTAACAACTGTGAAGGACCTGGAACAACAGNCTTATTGCTAATTACATGTGGTAAAAATAATGATATTGCGCTGCGATTAACAACTGTGAAGGACCTGGAACAACAGGTGGCACTGAGCGAGAAGTTTAACATGTGGTGACTGGACCTCTAGTTGGAAGATTGCAGGGAAATGCACATACATCAATGGAGAAAAATGTTCCCACTTTTCAGCTGACCTTCTGGTAAATTTAAATTACTGTGCCGGCTGCTGTGGCTCTTTGGAACTTCCACTGTTGGTTCTGAGCTCCTCGGCCTTTTGGCAGATAACCTAACCCATTCCAATACACTATCCTCTTAAGACCACATTGCCTTAATTGGAAAATACTACTATTTATAATCACAAGAAGTTCTGAAAGAACTCGCGACTCTTTTCCTCCGTAACATGCAAAGGTACATTCCCTACATGCTCCATATAAACCAACGAGTACAACTGCACATCCAGATGTACTCAAATTAAAATAATTGAAAAGTTTTCCTCGTCGTCGGTTTCTAAGATGATATAACATTTTCTGAACAATTATTTTTATGTTATATGCTAGCTGGCATATAGATCTGTATATAACGTTAATATTTTTTAAATATCATAATATTTATTTTGAATGACATTTGTTTTTCTTTATTTATTTTTGAAGGGCTCTTGTAATTTCAAGTTGAGCCACTTACACATATATGTTTGCTTGTAGAATAATTTTATGTCCGAAATTATCTGAACAATCAATTGACAGCAGTATTTACCTAACGGGATATTGAAATTCGCACAGAAATGTTACACATCACAAAATATTGCTATATTTACTTTAAAAAGAACATTTAAAACCTTGTATTAAATTATGAGGAGTTAAAATTATTAGATACAGAGCTGTATTAAAATTAGGAGGTTATTTGAGTAGTTATAAGCAGACCTGCAGAGAAGTTGTTTTGAAATATCATGCATAAATTATCCATGCCGAAATGTTTGAATTTCTGAAGTTAAAATGAGTTTTCGACATTTATAATAATGTCAGTAGCCATTTATAGCATGTTCCATTAAAATTAAGCTGTTTCTTGCATTAACATTTATTTAAAACTAGCGAACCAGCCCGGCTTCGCCTGGGTACAATTGAGCTTTACAGTGATACACAAATAAATAAATTGGGAAAAGACAATTAATTTATGTGAAAACAGAATTATAAAATTATACTATGTTGGCCTAGGTTTTTAACTGATTACGGCAACCCAAAAGTAAGGAAATATATTTTACCCGATAGCCAATAAGTAAGGTATTATTTTTGGACTGTATCTGTGCAACTATCGTGTAGTTACCACATTTCCGATTTCAAGCGTCGATGTATGAAAATCAAAACGTAAGTTTCATCAAGTTGTAGCTTTAGAAATAAGTGTACCTAAGTACCAGTTTTTGCGCTTGGCTAAGTGATCTTAATCGATCACCAAAATTAAGCAACGTTCCCAGCGGCACACATTTGGATGGGTGACTGCTTAGTGGCATAACATCTGAGCGCTTCCGGGCTTCGGAGGGCACGTTAAATATTCAGTCAGGCGATATTGTTGAGTGCGGTAATCAAGCTACATGTGGTGCAGCGATGGACATCAGAAAAGAGGATGGATGACGACGGGGGTTTGTGAGGCGATGGCGGACGAGGTGTCGTGGTGACGAGGCGATGGCAGATGAGCGAAGGTTGCTGTGCTTGAGGGTGCTCGGAAATATCTAGAACGTTGTGGACTGGTGAGACCTGGACTGAACTGAGGTGGGACTAGTGAACATGTGATACAGATTTTATTGTAAATATCGCAGCTGTAAAACATGGGCATATAATTAATAAAGTAATTCAATAGGTTTTGATACACTGTTTTATGGGATTGATTTTAAATATTTAATTACATTAATTTCTTCGAATTTAATGTAAATTGTACTGATTGGATTAATTAATTGTGAATAGTAAGTGATAACCATTTATTGTGAGGCATTGAGCCGAGAGAATTTGTTTTTAGTTATTGTAAATAAATTACGAAACTATAGTTAATTCTTTTATTTATTTAGATGTACATCCCTTAACGAACCTGTCTAAGGTCATTGACTTTGAAAAAAAAAATAGAACAATATATCACATTAGGCAGAACCATCTTTTTCCAACTATTCTCTAAGTTGGTTTAAATTTTGTTCCACATATGCCAGTTATTTACATGTATCCTTCCATATAGTAGTCGAATTCGGAGCAACACACATTTTCACAAGACACCTAAATGCTGAATCCTTCAGGAAAGCGTCACTTTATGTTAAGCTATATCTCACATGTTGCTTGCTTATTTTACAGTGGGAGGTAGAATGACGAATAGTTAGGCCTAGCATCTGATTCACGAGTCATTTTTATTTTTACTATAAATTCAAATGATGAAGACTTAACTTGCCGGTCAACAACGGCTGTTGGTGCAACACTTTTATACGATTGAAAATGACTATTTAAATTGTCAGTGCCCGCAAAGAGCTTAGAGCACTTCTCGCATAGATAAGCCACGCGGATGGTACTCCTTATACATGTATTCTTTTTATGCCTTCTTGCATCATTAGCAGTTACAAAAATCTTATCGCTGTAGCTACATGGAAATCGCTAAGTAAGCAACGAACTATCCATGGCATTAAAATCTGAAGTTGTCTGCTTAGATAATCCCCCAGTACATGCTAAGCCAGTTACCATTCAACCCCGAATTGGATGCAACATTGGCAGGTAACACTTAGTGAAGGGAGACCTTTACATGTCGCAAGATTCCTTTTTAATATGATACTCAGTTTAAAAGATATTTGTTCTTTTTACATGCAAAAGTAGCATGCTCCACATTCTGAATATAGACAGTTTAATGAAGTAGAGCATTTATGTATTTTAAAAATGTCCTCTCGCATTAACCACTCTTCAAAGTATTTTCCATCTTCGGTGGCGACGATATTCATTCTTTGCAGTCCGAATATCAACTGTGCCGCGAAGTCTCGATGTAGTTATACTGACAAACAAACCGACAAAATTATTCCCCAAATAGGTAATTTAAATGTGTAATGGTAAAATATGTATGCTTTATTTTCAAAATTAATAAATTAATTTTACGGCTTTATGAGATTGCATCATCTACAAACATTGTGGCAAACTTGATTTCTAAACGAATGCGCACGATAAATGTTTAACAAACCCAAGAATATTTTCTATAAAAACATTTAAAAAACAGAGCAGAATTACGAATGGTTGAACAATTAGGATTCTAGGTAAAATCACTAAGCATGAATATGAGTTGAAATTCCCTATGATAATAAGAAACCAACCAAACATACCATCCACTGAATGTATAGTAAAAAGTAGATTTAAATGCAAATACATACAGTAACCTGCATAAGATAGTAGCACCTGCAACAAGTAAAAAAAATCATGTAAGAATCTTTCGAAAAAATGTAACGAATATTCGAAAATGGATATATCTATAGCAATGCATGTCACGACTTTGACAAGCGGTAGGCATCGTAAACAAAGTCATACCAGTCAAATAGCACGATAAAAAAAAACATCGAATCACATCATTATTTATTCTCTTTGTATTCAAACTTACAATGCATTTACATCCATTGACTTCGTCATGGATCCTGACTGCTCAAAGATACAGAAATATCGGCGATTTTTAAGCCCCAGACATTATCGTTCTCTTAGACATACACAAAATGGCTAGAAAAAAGAGAGAAAGAAAGAGAAAGTGAGTGCTGCACTACCACCTAATGCCTACCTTAACAACCCTCCCCCACTCACCCATGTATTTAAGTTTGATCAATCTGATGCTTTCACTTCTACCCTATTAATGTATAATTGACTATGTATTCGGCCCCCCTCCCCTCACACCGCCTCAGCACTGCACTGCTTCCTCCTTCCTACACAACACAATACCATAACAGCGCCCACTACAGTGCACTGGTAACTAATGTTTTCGGTATCTACCATCACAAATCACGCATGTCGGACATTTACAAACATGTCATCTCTGCATCTCCCCCTCCCCCCTTTCTCTTGGCAACATGTATACACCAACAATTAAAAGACTCCCTGATCCAGTTTCTAGCCTATTGCTACCATCATCGTCAACTGCTCGAGTCGCTCATCTTGAAGTATACAGCAGCAGATGTTTGCATGCTGTACCAGTGTGCAAAAAATAATTTCAGCGATCGTCTCGTATGGAAGACTTCACTCCCTCGCAGCTCTATATTTGGAAAATAAAATTGCCTTTCTGCCAAAAGAACTCCTACAAACATACATACACCACGAAATTCAGTACATGTACAAGAGACTACCAGCATACCTGCTGCAGGACGAAGATATTCGCGACTGCCTGTAGTGCAAGGAGTGCTTAGAGGGACCTACCTCCTCCATTTTGGACACATCGCATTTCTGCAGCTGGTGTAAGTATAATAATGCAACACATCAGCCACTCACATCACAACCATCACCTAAGTTGTCAGTATATAGCCCATCACCATCACAAACTCCACTACTCGCAACGCCATATAGACTGCCGCAAAGACAAAATCGAGGGAGTCCCTTGCCTCGAGGAAGAAGCCACTACAAAGTGGTGACAAAATGTGAATGACTCTGCGGACCAAGCGACTGCAGACCTCATGCAATTGATCATGTCAAGTCTCTGGTCCATCACCGATATCACCACCTTGTAATTACACACCATAGCTATGCCTCAGCCATATACACCAACAGGTTGACAGAAACATACCTCAGTTGGTCGACCTGTAAGGATGAGATGATGTACGAGAGCTCCTTCGCAACAGGAATGGGCGAGTGTTAATCCAGTGCCGTCCAGGGTTAAGGTGATTATAGTACTGTCTCAGCAACCACTGCTGTGAAGACGCCGTGAAAAACATAGAATCCTGCGATATGCTTGGCTCTACTATGCCCCGGTGACTGTACACAATCCAATTATCATGAATGCAGTAGGGAAGTAAAAATTATGTTTCTTACACCCCATTCACTTCGATGGCCAATCCTGCATAGTTTTCATCAAGATACCAGGTGTGATGCTCCCTTGCACCGCTGAAGAACAATTGGAGCTGAACCAAAACGAAACCATCAGCTTCAAAAACAATTTTCAACACAGATAATACACAATACGATGATGCGGACAGGAAACAGCGACATCTTTCAGTGAAGGATGCGATAGTGTAACACATATGCTCAACTGGACAAAGTTGTTGGCATTGTTCCATTCCTTGATAAGACAACAATGTGTCGTAATGTACCATGCGAGGTGGAAACATGTTCACCGAATGAGGAAGGCACTGGTGACGAGGCGCAGATGGAAATAAACCATTGACTGTGTAGTGTTTGTTAGTGAAAATTGCTAAAAATAAATTATGACGACAGTGGGATGATGCAAATGCACTCCTTCCTCTCCCCTTACTTGTAGAAACTTTTGGNTCTCCCCTTACTTGTGGAAACTTTTTGACGAGAAGAGCAAGAAGACAAACAACTGGCTGACCAAGTACTACCACTGACTGGAGTGGGGCGAAGGCAAAATTCCATGCCGTCAAGTGGAAAATGTGCTACACGACTTGCTAATGCAGTAACCATGTTGACCGATTCCGATGGTGGGACACAAGCAGAATAAATGACAGAGAATTATGCAAAATAGGTGGGGAAATCATTGATGTACATTCAGAGTACAGCTGTCCTTCGTAATCTGACGAAACGAAATGGCGAGCAGCAGCTATATGTTTGCTGTAGTTCTTTACTATACAGATCCCTGGCATGAAGGAATGTGCAGCTGCTGCGCAAGTGGTGTATTGCATATTTCGACCTGGAATCGACAGTCTACAACTAGAAACAAAATCAACTGAATCGCCTTTTGCAATGGAATACAACTTACAGGACTTTGTGAACTAACTTAATTCACTAATGTATGTACTACGTACATGGCCAGCAAGCTATGAAGACAGCAGTTCACAACAGGTGTCCAAAGCTTCAACAGAGGCATGACAATGTCGCACTTACCTCTGTCGCATCTGGTCAAATATCACTGGAGTCGTTCGAATGCTATCACAGGCAGCGAGCAAATCATGCATGTATAGTGAAGCTGGCAAATGCTAAAAGCATCATTCCCATGCATGTGTGTGCACAGGGTCTGGCTACCCGACATGTTGCAGTTATAAATCTGGGAAAATAGAATGGAAGTGTGCATGCAAGTAGAGGGATTATGTGGATTTTGGCACATCGGGAACTGGGACTAGAGCATCGGAGCTGATCGTTCTCTGTCATTCTGGTCGACCGACGGCCATCTTGGATCCTGGTGACTTCAACCCTGAACTTTGCCTCCGGGACCTTTGACATTGAAAACCCAGAAAATAAAAATATTTTAAAAATCCAAAAATTTCAAAAACATTATAAAAAATTATATTTAGAATATATTAAATAGTTATTTAAAATTATTAAAAAAAAAATTAAAGAAATTAATTAAAAAGCTTAAATTTACGGAGGTCCCCCACACCCTCTCCACCCATTCTCATTCCACCATCTTGGTAGGTGCAGTCCACCATCTTGGTAGGCATCACAGCCACAGTACGCCATTTTAGTCGGTGCGTTCTGCAATCTTGGTAGGTGCAGTCCATCATATTGGTAGGCATCACAGCCACCGTCGTCAATCTTATTTTTTTTCGTATGTCATTTGTTTATACATTACTGGAGTTTGTCTCTCGCCTTCGTTCGATCGCCATCGTGGTTTTTTCGTTTGTAATTTGTTTTACATTGCTGGTGCTGTCCCCAGCACCGAGCCTAGCAGACTACTGACCATCTCCACTCCACCCCTTCCAATGCATTTAATTTACCAATTCCCCCACCCCGGATTCTCATTGGCTAATTGCCCATCCCCTTCCAATATATATAATGGTTTCTCATTGACTAATTACTCGGGTGTTTTCAGAAACCTTCGTTCCCCTTAAAAACTCTTTATAAGACGCACCCCGAGCCCCTTCGGGAAAGCAGTCATTATTTTCGCTGTCGTTCCTATTTCGCTATTTCAAGCCGAAAGTCCAGTGACCATTTCGAAACTCGCATGGTTTCAAACCCCTATTAAATTTACGATAGCCATGTTGGAATGTGTGGAAGAAAATAACAGCAACAGCAACGCAGAAGAAAACGGAGATAATGTACTTCAGTTTATCCGCACCATATTGGCACGAGGAGCAACTTCGTCAATGCTGTCCACTAGCACGAACCCGCAACCATCAGGCAACCCGTACCAGCTCCCATTGGCCAGAATGTCCTACAGCTTATTCTCTCACAACTTCTCATAGAGACCCATCAGCTCCCTTCCATTGCAGTGATATCGAAGAAGAAATGGAAGTGTCTGTCGCCGAATTTTCTCCATTCAGGTCACTTGACGTAAGCAAGTACAGTGAACTAAATTGTGGTTACCGACGCGTAAGTTTTCAAGATGCTCGAGGCGCTCCGAAAATTTAATTTTGTGATGGTACAATTCACTGGCTATACTGCTACGATGATTTCGAAGGTTGTTATGTGTGGGACACATTAACATGCGAATATAAAAACCGTTATGTTTACAATTTATGTCCTAACTTTACGCTTTTTTGTTCGCTGGAGGAGTTGGTAAAACAAAATCGTGATGTCCACGTATGCAAGGCAAGAATGTACGAAAGTGTAGTTTACCAACTTTCCGGGCAGGAACTCTCCTACCTTGTCCTTCCCTTTGCACTTGGTCCTTCGAGGGCGCTGCGATTGCCTTTTGCTTGCACGTAGACCCATGTCTAGTTTAACCTCGAATTTCATGATGTTGAATACGCCCCAGGTGGCTACTTTTTCTCCTAGCCTGGCGGCTGCCAATTTTGTTATTTTGTCGGCCTTCTGTGCAATTATCTTGTCTGCCTAGTGCCTAGCATGCAGATACTTGTACTGGGAATAGGCGTTGTCGTTCTGCTTGCACGCTTCGTCCAGGGCATTTATGACCGTCTCGTTGCGTGACAGCCTTTCAGTTAGCCTTGTTCCCAGCCCACAGAACCTGTATCCTGGAATGTTATGTTTGAACGGGACATTATTGATTAGTGAATCGACGATCTCATGGCCGGATTTCACCGTATTTACCTTACGGCGCATTGAATTAAACTAAGCGAGCAAACTATAAATATCCTTCTTTTTTACACTTACCTTTCAGCATAATAAAGTTAATAGAGCAGGTCCCTAGTCTACCCGTGTGTATCACCAAGGAAGATGCCGAAACCGAATACGAATCATATCATGGTGCCCTGTTGCCTAATAGCATGCGAGGCCTGATTTGTGTGCCATCCAGGTGTGGAAAAACATGCATCTTACTGAGCCTGCTGGAAGAACCGAATGTCCTTTGGTTCGAGAATGTGTAAGTTTATTCAAAATCGCTCCTGAAACCGAAATACCAGTGATTGGCACGAGTACTGCAGACTGTGGATGGCGTGGGTTATTTCTCCTGCGGCGAAAGCGAGAAGGTGGTGCCTCCGAAAGAAGCTCTTCCAAACTCGATATTTGTCTTCGATGACATTTCCTGCGAAAAACAAACTTGTATTCAAGAATACTTTAGCATGGGATGGCACGCGAGCGTGTACTGCGTGCACGTCAGTAAAATTTAATCCTGTGTACCCAAACAACTGCTTCGCGACAGTGTGAATTTCCTCGTTTTATCCTGCATGGTCGATACTAATTTACGCCACATTTACGACGACCACTTAAATACAGACACTACATTTTCAGAATCCAAAGATATGTGTTCATTGTACTGGAAAGACAAGTTCGGTATATTGGTAATCGTAAAGGGTTGCTTGCTACATAAAGGCAGGTGCAAGCTTCGGTTCGATCAGTTTATCCTACGAATGCAACTATGAGTCACGGAAGTATTTCCTTATTTGGCAGCATCGATCATCACGATGATGGGCAAAATTGCCTTACCAATGCATGCAGAGAAGACTTGTCCCTTATAGGTCGAAAATTGGAAAGAGCGAAAAATGAAGTGGTTGAAGTTTTGGTGGCAGTCGATAAACGCATATAGAATGTGGAGGCGCGGATAATAGACCTCAACAAAGTATCGAACTCACAGAGTCGAGAGAATTAAAGGACCTACAAAATGTATCAATGTCCAAACTGGCTGCGAAAACTGATGTTGCGAGGGATAGCAAAAATATATTGTATATTTGGGACAGCTCGAAAATATCGAAAAAGCAATTTCAGAAAATCGCGAATGATTTTCTACAAAAAGGCGAGGTCGATGTATGCACATGAACGAAATGCCTTTTCCACTCAGTGAACGATGGATAACCGAACATAATTGGTGAGCTAGCTTCAGCGAGCGATCGAGGCGGTACGGAAAAAATATTTACTGGCGAAAAATAACAGAATGTCCATCGAGAATCGAAGGGAGGAGGCTCTCAAACCTATTATCCTCCAGCTAGACGAAATTAGAAAAAAAAACCGAGGGGCCGGGACGATGTCTTCTTTGAAATTAAATGTGAAATCAAGATGGAAGAACCGACCCCGATGCGTAAACGGAAAAGAAGCCCGGAATTGCCCGAGTCGGAAGGCGCCATCACTAACGACGAAAANAGAATGTCCATCGAGAATCGAAGGGAGGAGGCTCTCAAACCTATTATCCTCCAGCTAGACGAAATTAGAAAAAAAACCGAGGGGCCGGGACGATGTCTTCTTTGAAATTAAATGTGAAATCAAGATGGAAGAACCGACCCCGATGCGTAAACGGAAAAGAAGCCCGGAATTGCCCGAGTCGGAAGACGCCATCACTAACGACGAAGACCGATCGGTTTGCTGGGCGTGCGAGAACAGAAACGAACACGAGAGCACGGGCCCGATGTTGGTCACTCTTCTATCNACCGATCGGTTTGCTGGGCGTGCGAGAACAGAAACGAACACGAGAGCACGGGCCCGATGTTGGTCACTCTTCTATCTCATTACATCGCTTCCAACTCGGACCGTACTGCGGACAATACTTATGGTTTGTAGAAAGGTGCTGGGAAAGAGTACCTTGAAAATAAGGATGTTTTATTTTTTCCCAGGGATGTACGGCAGATCGGCAAGCGCAAGGTGCAAATCACGCATGGATTGAGTGAACTTTTGTTTCGTAGGCGCCCTGGACACTACACCGAATCGGATTTGCGTAAGAATCGTCTTTTGGTAAAGCAAAGTCGCACATATTACACCGAGAATAATCCTGCATCACATCGATTTAAAGACACGGCGCACGAAAAATTCCCCTTTTTAGCCGGACTGTTTCCTTGGGTACATGAAATTGGTGTTTCGGGTTTGACTCAGAAATTGGAGAGCNATTCCCCTTTTTAGCCGGACTGTTTCCTTGGGTACATGAAATTGGTGTTTCGGGTTTGACTCAGAAATTGGAGAGGGAAGAAAAAAATTGACTATCAGTTTTGGGATGATCCGAATGAGTTAGTATATAGGCTGCGACTTCTGATTGCTTCGCAGGAAGCAGGAAACCGCTCGCACACGAACGAAACAATTTCCATCATAGAAGAAGTCGCGGAGGTGTGTTACATTTCGAAATGAGCATGTATGCAGACGCTGATGAGTTGCACAAATGTGCTAGNATTCCCCTTTTTAGCCGGACTGTTTCCTTGGGTACATGAAATTGGTGTTTCGGGTTTGACTCAGAAATTGGAGAGCGGAGAAAAAAATTGACTATCAGTTTTGGGATGATCCGAATGAGTTAGTATATAGGCTGCGACTTCTGATTGCTTCGCAGGAAGCAGGAAACCGCTCGCACACGAACGAAACAATTTCCATCATCGAAGAAGTCGCGGAGGTGTGTTACATTTCGAAATGAGCATGTATGCAGACGCTGATGAGTTGCACAAATGTGCTAGNGAAGAAGTCGCGGAGGTGTGTTACATTTCGAAATGAGCATGTATGCAGACGCTGATGAGTTGCACAAATGTGCTAGGATAAATTACCAACGCAGAAAATAGGTCATGAAAGGGCTGGACGATACTTTCCAATCTGACCTGATCGACATGCAATACATTGCTCGTGTGAATAAAGTTTACTGCTACATTTTGACCATAATCGATACTTTTTCCAAGTATGCCTGGGGCAGGCCGTTCAAGTAGAAGAATGCACGCGACGTCACGAAAGCCGTGGCGGATGTGTTCTGCGAAGGACGCATACCGAAAAATTTCTACACCGACGATGGTAAAGAATATTTTATTGCAACTTTTCGTAAACTTATGAAAAAATTTGGCATAAATCATTTTTATACATACTCTGGGCTCAATGCCATCTTCATCGAGCATTTTCACAGGATGCTCAAAGCTAAACTGTGGAGACATTTAACGCCGAACAGAAACTACACGTGGTTGGATATATACTCCCAAAACTCTATCGCGAATACAATTATACTGTTCATCCTATTAATCACATGAAGCCCGAAAATATTAAAAATTAACTCCTTGGTTCGGACCATGTATGCTTATAGAAGAGGAGGGTCTCACGCAAGCCTAAAGCTAAGATCGGTGACTTGGTGCGGATTAAAAAAACGGGAAGTTTTTCACATATGCTTCCGTCAGAACTGATCTGCAGAGTTGTGCAAGGTGGTGCGTATACGGCACTCGTACCCACGCATGTATTTCCACGAGGAACTACGCGGCGAACCCATCATTGGTGGATTTTACACCAAAGAGATCTGGCCTACGCAGTTTCCTGTCACATATTTGGGGAAGAAGGTGCTGAAACGATGTAATGGCCAGGTGTACGTGCAATGGCTGGGGCACACCAAACGTGATGATTCCTGGATCTCCGAGAAAGACATTTAGGTGTCAAAACCCTGCTAAAAGTATTATTTAATGAAAACAAATCATTTTTAATAAAATAAATCTTTAGATGTGTGCTGAGAAGCTCATTCTTTTATTATTAATTCCTGTTGTCTCAAGAATACATATGAGCTGTTATGTATGCATGCATGGGTGCGAGATTAATTCTCTAAATGTTTAAAATTGAAGTAAAACTATGAAATGTTTCATAGATAAATATGTATATTTAACTTGGTGTATGCATTTTTTTGGGTTTACTAACGAGAACATTAATTGTTTTTACTTTCTGTTGTTTTTACATTTGATGTGATCGACATAATATATATTTATTCTATAATTTGTGTTTGGAGTGCGAAATATTCCAATTCTTGTTAACTAACGGGAAGAAGATTATGAATGGAAGATGCAGAGACTTCTAAACATCTTACACTGAAGAGCCAAAAAAACTGGTACACCTGCCTAATGTCGTGTAGGACCCCCCGAGCACGCAAAAATGCCACAAGACGACGTGGCATGGACTCGACTAATGTCTGAAGGTATGAAGGAGGCAATTCACACCATGAATCCTGCAGGGCAGTCCACAAATCCAATCTGCGTCAATTTGAGAAAGGGTTGCACGTCTGTCACATTTAATGATTTTTAAGGAATGTTCTCTGTTTGTCCCCATCAGTATATTCTGTTAGACACCACCTGTGTGTTTTGCCATTTTTTTCATAAATCAGTATGGTAACAGGAAAATTTTCAATCATTAAGTATAGTAATAGGTCTATTTTCTTAATCAGTATGGTAATGTGTAAATTTTTTTTCAAGTGGTGACCCTGGACCCTCTTGTCAGTGTGTCTTGTGTGTATTCTTGAATGGACTAAAGACAAAAGTATGTTTGTTTTTTTCCAGCATATTATTATTATTATGTAAGATATAATAAATATGCATTCGTGAATACTTTTTGCAAAAAATTAAAGTTTTACATGATAAATGAATAAGTAATCGATCTCTGTTGGAATAATAAATGTAATGTAGCTAGCGTGAAGCCACCGCTATAGGCGAGCTGCTCGCCTCCTTTCCCAGGCTCATGGTGGTCTGAACGCCCGCCTGCTGCGTGATCAGCAGGAAGAGCAAAGTACATCTTATGAATTGCTGCTAACTCGTGAATACGGCATGTGGTACCAACCTTTACTCCGGCTGTCTCTGCTGCTGCTACATGGAATGCCTAAATATACTTTTCGAGGCCGCCTTCATTTACAAAGTGTTTTACCCATTATCTTTAATTAATTTTAAAATAATTACTTTCATACACATGTAATATATAATACGTTGTTTTAGTTATGGCTGGAGTCACAGCGAAGATTTAATTTTTTTGTTTCTTTAAATTATAACAAAACTGATATATAGTAATTTTTTTTCTTTATCAACAGTATTTTTTAACTTACGTAATAAAGACATAACACGTGCGAAAAATTTTTTTTTAACACATTTATTTATGCACACACATCACAATATTATTATTATTCTGCATAATACAAGGAATACTTTTTTACACGCTATTCTTCTCTGAGTTTTGGAGGGCATTACATGCGAAATATTTGTTTAAAATGTACCATGGGTTCTTCGTATTTTTTTAATGTACCACAGGTTATCACAACTCCACAGTCTTAGGGGTTGGGAGTTGCACAGAGCACAGAAATATCTTTGAATTTTGCACTCGTGAAGTCTTTTGGAGTATGTCTCGACGAGCTGTCAAAACGGCAGGCAGCGGCAATACTTGTGAAGGTCTACAAAGTTCGTTCCGATGGGGCACGAATTGCAAATCGCCGACCCTTGGCGTCTTCCAAACACATACACAGGGTAAGAGGGAATTATGGCAGAGTCCAGAATTGTCAGAATTTCCTCGTATGGAATATTATCCTCGTCTCACCTTAGCCCGTGCGTTTCGTACGTATGTAGGCGATACGTCTGTTGCATGGTGTGGTCGAGTTGTTTCCACGAACATGGTGGTAAAAAAGTGAAAACTTTGAATTTCTCGTCTTCATCACTGTACGGATGGCAATCAGCTTAATGATGTACGGGTCCAACGTGCGAAAACCTAGGATGTTGCAAAACATTTCACACGATTTTTGTTATAAAAAGTTTTAAGTTCCCATGCACTCATTGAATTTCACAAAATGTTTACAATGTAATTTAAAACTTTATCGAGGTCCATAAACATCAGGCATCTGTGTTCTGGGTTGGTTTCCTCGCCGGGTATAGCTCGCCAGTAAATTTCTTAAAGGGGAGCATCTTCAACGGGTACAGCTTCGAAGTAGATAGCTTCCGCGGGGATATCTTCTACGGGGAGGGCGTCCTTAACAGGGAAGGCGTCGTTAACTGGGACGGCATCCTTAACGGGATTGTGTCTTCTACAGGGAGGGCATCTCCAAACCCTGCTATGCGGCATGTCAGGAACCGAGGTGGTGCAGCCCTCTATACACTCCTCCTTGCATGGGATGCAGTCCCGTATGTCTTTGACCTGCTGCAGGTAGGCCGGCAAATACTTGAATACGGTCGAAATTTCGTAATGTGTGTAGACCAGGAGAAATTCTTTCGGAATGTACGGTAACTCGTCCCGTTTGTCCAAGGCACTAAGCGAGCGCACCCTTCTAAATGCCTAAATGGCCGAAAGAATTTTAAGGCCGCTCGGACAACACACATACATTTCTAAGAGCTAGAACAATGACTGTAATCCTGAGGGGGCTCGGGGTGTGACTTATAAAGAGTTTTTAAGGGGAAAAATTGTCCATCCTAGTAATTAAGTAGGCCACCGATTGGTCGGAACGAAGATTTCCGAAAACACTTGAGTAATTAGTCAATGAGAAACATTGACGGAGCAAATAAATATATTGGAAAAGTGGAGGGGAACCGACTAATTGGTCGAACGAAGTTTTCCGAAAACACCTGTGTAATTAGTTAATGAGAAACATTGGCAGAGCCATTAAATATATTGGAAGAGGATGGGCAATTAGTTGATGAGAATCAAAGATGGGGCAATTGGTCAATTAAATATAATGGAAGGGGTGTGGAGAGGGTCTGTTGTCTGCTGGGTGCTGTGCTCGGGAACAGCACCAACAATATAAAACAAATGACAAACGAAAAACCAAGGTGGTAGTCGAACGAAGGTGAGAGACAAACTCCAGTAATGTATAAACAAATTACAAACAAGAAAAAAAGAAAATGGCGAACGGTGGCTGTGATGCCTACCAATATGGCGAACTAACCGAACCAAGATGGCGGACAGCTGCACCTATCAATATATAGCACTGCAACGATCAAAATGGCAGATGGCTCCACCTATCACGATGGCGGATGGTGTCTGCGATGCCTACCAAGATGGTGGACTGCACCTACCAAGATTGCGGAATGCACCGACCAAAATGGCGGACGGTGGCTGTGGCACGATGGACTAAAACTCCTAAATGGGGCAGTGATGCGAATACATAGCGTAGCTCTGCTCAAGTCCATCTCCACCTCCTCGTGGTTGGGCTGGTAACATGGTGGCCACACCATGGCTAACAGAGTGAGGACGATTGAAGGCGGTAAAGGCCTGTCTGTGCACAGATAACCAGTTATGGCGAGGTTATGTGCAGTCATCCAGAGAATGTATATATTATTCGCCTTGCGGTGAAGACCCCCGATCCGAATTGCACTCCCAAAGCTGAGGCTTGCCGTGGCAAGTCGGGCTCATCTCGGGGTGGTGGAGCGCCAATTAAGGGATTGTCTGGCGTCTTGGAGGGGCTGGGCTGTCCCAGGTGATAACTCAGTGTGCATGTCTGAAAATTGTGGGTACCCAGGGGATCAGTGTGAAAGCCCCGGCTTCGGCCGTGCTGATCGCGGGTCGGACTCTGGGTGGCATTGGTTGAACCTTCTGCTTGGAAGGAGATCTGGAGGTGGGTGTTTACCTAAAGGGCTGGGCCTGGCGTGCCGGAAAAAGTCAGTAGCAGCTGCCGTGGAACGCAAGAGTGCTGACCTGCCCCAGGTTCTGGTTACAAAAGGTTGATGCTCACTAACGAAAGGTCGACGGTCTGGTCCGCCTAGTAAGAGGACTCGTTTACAAAGCGGGTTTGTAGAGTGGGGATAGCACTCGGCCCCATCAAGGTGGCACGTACGGATTCAACTCCGTGCTCTGCTGTTGACAGGTGAGGTGGAACCGCCCTCGGGTGGAGCAAATCCACCCACTGCGATTGGAAAGGGCGTGACCTCTTTCTATTGGGAGTATTCAACTACTCCCAATTAGGAGCCTTGTTCAAGCTCCAAAATATACATTTACTGGTATAAATATCTGGCTGAGTGCACCTCCACGTTATGATACGTGACGTGATATGTCTGTAGTGACAATTATATGCCTGGAAGTCTTGAACCTGAGGTGCACTCTTAATATCAGAGCTATGAATGGTGTCTCCTGTTTTACCCTAGGGCTCAGGCACAGGAGGTGGGAGCTCTGGCGAACAAAATCCGCTGCATGAGAAGGCAGATCTATGTGTGGCACGATGGTGGACTGCACCTACCAAGATGGTGGAATAAGTATGGGAGGAGGTGGTACATGGGACCTCCGAAAATTTAAGTTTTTAAAATAAGTTTTAAAAATACATGTTTTAATTATTTTTAAATAATTTTAAATATATTTTTTTAATATTTCTAATATAATTTTTTATTAATGTTTTTGGATTTTTGGGATTGTTTGGGTCTTCAAGGTCAAAGGTCACTGGTACAAGGTCATATCAAGGTAACGTTAATACAATATGGCCGCCGGCCGACCGAAATGACAGAGTACGAACAGCTCCAACACTCTGGTCCCAGGTCCCGATGTTCCGAAGTCCTCATAATCCCTCAACTCATGCATGTTTGCGGACTCCAGTTACCCAGCAACATAAGGGCACAGACCTAATAAAGGACGAAACCGTCAGCTTCAAAAACGGTTTTCAATGTAGACAATACAAAATATGATGAGGCCAGGAAACAATGTTGTGCTTAGCGAAGAATGTGATGGTGAAACACATCCCAAATCTGTTTTTGTTGTAACATTCGACACAGGAGTTCCCGGACCGTGGTTCCGTATTTCAAATAGATGCTGGTGCCTTTCTCCATCTCTTCTGAAAGTTCGCAACATCAACCTGGCTACATTCTGTGCGTTTCCATTTTACAGGTTCATAAACGCAATTTCTGAGGATGTAATGGCTGTTGGATTTCTTCAATATGTTATGTAATTTTAGGTCACGTTTATGCTTCGTGGAGTACCTTCCTCCTCTAATTGTTTAACCATTTGTCCATTCATTCTGTTTTTTAATGTATTTAGGTAATATTCTTGGGTATGTTGTATATTTATTCTGCACATTCTTTTAGAAATATTGTTTGCCATGGTCTTTGTAGTTAGTGCAATCTCATTAAGCAATACAATTAATGTATTGATTTTGAAAATAAAACAAACATATTTTACCATTACAGTTTTTAATTACCGATTTGGGGAAATATTTTGTCGGTTTGTTTGTATTTATAGTTACATCGAGAATAAGCAGCTCAGTTGATATTCGGACCGCAAAGAGTGAACATCGTCTCGACCGAAGATGGAACATACCTTTTAAAATGGCTAATGCAAGAAGACATTTAAAAAATACAGAAATGCTCTATTGCTATAAATTAGATGTATTCAGAATGTGGAGCATGCCACTTTCACATGTAAAAAAGAGCTGAGTAGCAACTTAAAAGGGCATCTTGTGATATGTGAAGGTATCCCTTCACTAAGTGTTACCTGCCAATGTTGCATCAAATTCGTGGCGGAATGGTAACTGGCTTAGCATGTACTGGGGGATTATCGAAGTAGACAACTTCATAATTGAATGCCGTGGATAGTTCGCTGCTTCCTTCGCGATTTCCATGTAACTAGAGCGACAAGATTTTTGTAAATGCTAATGACGCAAGAAGGCATAAAAAGAATGCATGTATAAGGAATACTGTCTCCATGTTTTATCGATGCGAAAAGTGCTCTGAACCCTTTGTGCGCACTAACGATTTAAGTCGCCATTTTCAGTCGTATAAAAGTGTTGCACCAATAGCCGTTGCTGACTGGCAAGTTCAGTCTTCATCTTCTGAATTTATAGTAAGAACTAGTCTCTGTGCATAAATTACTGTTGAATAAGATGCTAGGCCTAATTGTTCTTCATTCGACCACCCATTGCAGCATATGCAAGCAGCATGTGAGATGAAGCCTAACATAAATTAATTTTTTCCTGAAAAAAATCGGCATTTAGGTGTCTTGTGAAAATGTATGCTGCTCTGAGTCGAGCTTTTTTATTGAAGGATATCTGTTAAAATATTGCAATATATGGAATGTAATTTAAATCCATTTACAAAGAAGGTGGAAAATGATGGTGCTCTGAAGTGTAACATATTGTTAGAATGCAGTTATAGTAAACTGGAGTCACATTACGATAATCACAGCAAGTCGGTTTTCAAAACCACAAATTTAGTATTATATTATAAATATGATATCGACAAAAATATTGGAGGAAGTGTAAAGAAAATATGTTACAAGGAAAAAAATGGTATTCAATGGCTCAGGCTGGACACTCGATTCAGTGGATTTCCTGCAACTGAGACCCAATTCGTGTAATCCATTTAAAATTAGACGATATATTGGTAATATCTGCAGATTATGAACATATAGAGGTGTATGCATGTCGTGATATCCGATTTACTTTTATGTTTCACGAGGTGTATACATCCGAGGTGCCTAGGCCTATGAGCATCCTATGTCTCTATGATGATTAAGCCTGTTAGGAGCCTACACTTCCAAGCCATTTATCCCTTACGATGCTGCAACCTCGATCATCCATGTGATTGGCAGCAGTTACTTTGTTTAGTTTCCTTATATCCCTCTGTCACTATTGCTTACGAGTATGAATGCTGTACCCATCAACTCATCACCTTGTGCAACAGCACCTGATCCATCGTTTCCCACAATCACCGCAAATGCCATGTGATGTCAAAGTGTCCATATGTTGCTATATAGGCTGCTGTGATCCAGGTATGTACCTTAGTTTGGCAGTGATCAATGTGGAAGTAACAATCTCTCAGCTAGTGATGGCAGCTGACATATTATGGAGATAGCGAACGTGGATCCAACATCAGCAGCACCATCGCCTTTAGTAGGTACAGTACCATAAACTTCTTTGGCTACGACATTTCCTATATTTTGAATGAACTTAATGTCTCCTTCGATAGAGTTGCCAGCCAGATATTATTGCAAGTGTGCCATCTGTTTTTTGGCTGTGCCATATGTTTCTTCGGTTGTTATCTTCTGCAGAGTCCAGATCATAGGCTACATCATCCACACCAGAGTTTACTTGCCACTGCAGCTGTTGCAATAAGGCCTTTTCGCACTAACACATTGCAGAGCAGCATAACATGAGGTATCATAACTGCATTAAATATCTGTGCTTACAGAGAGGGTCGCTGTTCTACCATAATGGTACTCTCTACAAACATGTAAGTTGATGCCATGTTAAATTGAGAGCCTCACCAATTCTTCAGTGTCAGTTCTGCAAATGATAGTTCCTGCAGTCTCCTCCATCAGTATGACAGATACCATTATCATTTATCTTTCATTCCTCTCTCGACACTGCCTACAGTCAGTATGAATTTCGAACCCATCACTTTATCACAGGGTGCGACAGTGGCAACCGTATCTTTTTCCATGACCACGCTATGGTCCCCACTTCCTGCTTCTTCGACCTGGTTGAACCATGTGAGTCTACCAATATGTGGTCTGAAGCACTGCCAAGAGCATATTGGTGTCGCTTTTGACACATAGACTTTTAATGCCTACTCAGCATGAGTCGACACAAAGTGTTTGAGTGTGCAAAAACTTGGTTTTCTGTTAGCAAGGGACTGAAAGTTGTGTGTATGAACACATATTTCATGGAGTAACAAGAGTAATTTCAGAATGTTTTTGCAGTTAGATGATTTTATCAATACATGTTTTAACAACATTGGCATGATTTTTTATTCTTATAAGTGTTACTAATTCTCCCTGCTAAATACCAAATGCGATATTGTTACACAGATACTTAATTGAATCAGTAACACAAAAGAAAGTTATCAATTTTTTTAAGAAAGAGAACACATGCTTGAACCTAAAGTATTGCATTTTAAAATTAATTATAATTTACTTGCACTATTTACTCAAATTAATATATTTATAGACACAGTTTACAAACTACAAAGCGAGATAATCGCCTTATTTTTTAGGAGTTGGGCACTGAATATGCCTCTTGCAACACTGGACGGGAGTGTTGTTTACATGAAATCAGTAAAGGAAAAGGCTGCATTGATGCTACCCAACACAAGAATCATCGGCACTTGGAGTAAAGTACGAGTGAATTTCTTTTTAAAATGCAATGTTCTGGGCCAGGTTTCATAGTGTTCCTAATAAACAACTAATGGTTCTTTATTGTAACATTCAATAGACTCTTCCATCCTCTCATATTCTTCACGTCTTGCTTGGAATCCACAGTATACGAATTTGTATCAACGATGCAGAAATGTGCGATAACAATAAGCATTTTGGAGTGTGGAAGGGGATATAATGTGGCTGGGGTGGTGGTGGAGTGGATGGTGGAGGGGGTGGATTGAGTTTGGGAGGTTTGGAGATAGGTGTGGGTAGTTGTGTTGTTAAGGTGGGATGAGTTTGGTTGGGTAGTGAGAAGTGGTGGTTGGGTGGAGACATTTTGTGTTGTTATGGCTGATGTGGGGTGTGGTGGTTTGGCAGAATGTAGCAGAAATAGGGTGAGGTGGAGCGGGTGTGCAGTGGGGTGGGTTAGTGGTGTTTAGGGGTATTGTGATGAGTGGTGGTAGTGTGGGGGTGGGGTGAGGCGATGTGGTTTGTGGTGAGGGGTGTTATGACTTAGACCATATTTGTGTCCTCTTGATTCATTGTTGCTGATTTTCTAATAGAATCTGCTGAACTTCAGCTGCTCTGAGCAGACACTCAGATGCTATGAACAGCGAGAAAGTTTTACACAGTCTTGAGAAATTTTGGAGGGTTTTGGGTGACAAAAATGCTTTTTGCGGGTAAAGCACGATATTTTAAAAGTCAAACATACATATAGATGGAAAATCATGCAATTTAGATACGAAATCCAATATGGCGGATGGCTTCGAGCATCATTTACAAATGCCATGCCCAGAAAGAACCAAAACATACTGCTCACTGTCTTAGTTTTTTTTCCAATCTCAAATTTATTATTTTTGCTAGACTAATGAAGTAACTGCGTATTGCAGGAGTTATCATAGCTGTAAAACACAATTTTGAATTTTGCTTCCCGCTTCTTAGTGTTACTGGCAGATTCTGTGTGACTTCAAGGTTCCAAATAATTACGTCTCTGGTATTTAAAACCCTGGGGGGAGGGGGTGACATACGCGATAGAATCGTTGGTTTGACAAACATTAAGCGAGGTCCTTGCGACTGATGGCTATGTACAGACCTCTTTCAGTCTTTATATCAGCTGAAAAAGACATGATTTAAAGAAATACTTTGTTAATTTTCACAGTGCACGTGAAAAATTTCATCAGAATTGTAATCAACTTCACCAAAAATAAATTTACTACAATGAATAGGTATTATTTCAGGTAAGGAAATCATTTCACGTCCTTTGTTTTGGATGTGTGCCCATTGGTTGACTCTTTTTTGTCCTGCTACCTAATTATATCGCGAGTTAAGAATGCAACCTTTAACCAATTTAGCGTATGTGATCTTGTCCCAGACGAGTATATATATTTTACTCATGAATTATAACTTGGTAGATTAAACATATTGAAAAAATTACCAATGTAAGTCAATAAAAGCAAGAAAATGTGTATGTCTAAGCAAGAGTAACAGATATCACACAGAAATAAAAAGGTTTTATAATCCCCAAAAAATATTTTTGTCGAGACCTCACAATTGTTATATATATATATATATATATATATATATATATATAACATTTAGATACAGGTTTTACGAAATAGTAATTGGTATTTCGTTAATGCATATACAATAAATATTTTCCCAAATAAATTGATAGTGAAAACATTATAAAAGGTTTACAGAATAATGGTATATTACATACTTAAAATAAATTTACTGAATATTTTGTTAATTTAGACTTTACAAAATTGATATTTCATATTTGGTTCACCTACATAATATAATAGGTTCACTAAATATTTTGTTAGTAGTGAATTCCACACAAATATTTACTAACGTAATTTTTATGTAGAATTAACATAATATTTGCCATTTATTTTGTTCAGTTAGAATCGCAAAATGTTTTGTGATAACAAGTGGTTTAGTGGCCACTGCAGTACTTTTTGTTTCCTGAATATAGAATTAAGTATTCTCATATTTATTAAAGGAACCGTTATTTCTCCCTCAAATCGTGGTTTTAACAACACTGTAAAGAATTTTGAGAGGTTTTTATGACAAAATATTTAGTATCAAGTATGAGAAAATTTTTAGGTGAATTACGTATAATTATGTGTAGCGGCGGTCGCTCTTGAAATAAAAAAAAAACACATTACTATGAACACATGGTGCTCGTTTTTCAAAAGATTATATATGAGACATTTAGTTAATCTTACCATATATTTATATAAGCTCTCTCACTGACGCACTTTAGAATCACCAGGCAGAACGTAAATGTATTATTTACAAGGAAGGGATGCATAGGAATACAATATTATTTGAATGGCTGTTATAGCCGCGTGAGAACTGAAATTTGCTTAACTCGCAAAATGTAAAGTGTCGGCATAATGCCGTAAGGATAGAAGATGAGATTTTCTGAACTTCGTAATCGTAAAACATAGAATTTCCCTCTTAGAAAACACGGGAGGCGCTAAGAGGATTATAAACCAAGTTGCTGCGTTGTTGATTTCTTCTTCTTGATTTCAGTAAGTCACGCCCGAGGAAAATTGGTATTTTTTTTTTATCACAGCACTGGTAGCGAGATACTTGGTTAACTCTTGAGTATGTCTTGCAGTGAAAAGTATAGATATTTGATCACTCCAAACATAAACATGTGACTTTAATTATATTTAGTAAGTGAAACGTTACTTAATGAATGTTCAATTAATAAATTTAACGTTTACTGGCAAATAGTTGAATGCCATACCAGTTTAATTCACCACAAATAAGTAAAAATATGGAATTCAATCACGAAGGTAAGAATAATAAACAGTGTTACAACGATTTCAATAAAGTAGGATTAATTAATTTTCTGTGACACTGAGTAATTTTTGTTTTAGAACGGAAGAGAGGGAAATTACCATGCTTTCAACAACATTTAAACAGTATCTGAACCTTTGGATAAACGGCTGTAAATATTCATTTAAATCAAATTTATTTAAATGGATGCAAATAACATAGCTTCGCGAAATTTAATCAAATAAAATAGTTGGCAGGCTTTCGCGGCCGTTGTCGTCAATTTCCAAGCTTCTGGGTTTGAGCCGCGTCGAGTATTTCTTCTCCAACGTTTCGGCAGTCGTTGTAGCTGCAATCATCAGGGAACAATACCTGATCAATTGAGGGCAGTCTAAGGAAGAGGCCATTATATAATCGGATCTCTGGAGGGCTGTTTCCTGATTGGCTGGGCCCTTCGGCCAATCACAGGCTGTCTTCCTCCTGATTAGCTGAGGTTATTGGCTAATTCTTTTAAGGATCTGATCTCTGCCCTGATTGGCTGGACTCTCTGACCAATTGCAGTCTGTCTTCCTCCTGATTGGCTGAGGTGGTCGACCAATCCTGGTGAGTCAAGCAGTTCGTTAATACCGCGGTATAGAAAATGGTTTTGCAATTAAGAAAAAAATATTTGAAAGGCAAATTAAAAATTAAAACTGAGAGAATTGTGATATATTCAGTATTAGAAAATAACGCAAAAGTATTATGAGATAATTTCAATGCCAACATGCGAATTTCATAAAACGTGTCCCTAAATGTACAGGAAACGCACAAAGCCCGTATACTCCTATAAGTCCATTTAATATAATAAGTCCATATGTATGAACGTATCACAAAAGGTGGACCATACTTTTCAGGAATACATAACATCCGTTTCTGTTCCTTTTTGTCTCTGCACAGCTAAATGAGCCGCCAAGTTCTGAAGTTCACGTTAATCAACATCTTTAGGGTCACTTTCTCGAATGCTGTGCTCAATGCTTTTTTGAGCTGATCGTTGGATAAATAATGGCACTTCCGCTCATTTTCCTTGATGAAACCTTAGAGTGCGTTATCTGATGTTGTAAGATTAGGTCTTCTTGGAGGCTACTGAAAAGGAACTGGACGGTTTTCCGACCCAACAATTCCTAAAGAATGCGTTCAGGCGTTGTTGAGCAACCATTTGTTCTTTTAATCAATTCAGTTATTTTCAAATGATCGAAGACTAACTCACCCACAACTGCGGGACGAGGATGTCCTGGGCAGTGTTTGGTTTCAACACGATGGGGAGCCATCACACTTCTCATTGGCTGTTCGACAACATCTGGAAGCAGTCTTTAGGTACCGTTTGATCAGACGAGGATCGGACAGTTGTCTGGCTCCTTTTCCGTTCGAATAAAAATGTGCTTGACTAATGAAAATACGTAATATGTGTAGTGTAAAATCTTTTTGTAGTAGTAAACGCTTTGGTTTGCAACAAACATGGTGATTTCTATAGCTTCATTACCATACCGACCTACGAGAAAAACTGGATAGAGCTGCATTCTGCACACACGGATTAAGATTCAACATTTTTTACTTAAACAGGTCAAATAACCGTTGCGATTATATTATGTCAGATGTAGAATTGCGATGAAATTCCAGGAGGTATCCGTACTTCATTCGCGTAAAATTTACGTACAGCCCTTATACATTTGGAATACCTCAGATGTATATGGAATAAATTGACGTCTCTACTTTATTCCGGTTTGCTAGTGGGGTAAGAAGGGCGCTTACTTACATAATGTACTTAAATCAAACCTACAAATAACACAGCATTCACAGTTAAGCCTTATTCGGGTTCGAACCCAGTATCCCTTGCACTATAAGTTGGCGTTACAACCATTTAAGTCACGCAGCTTTAAGAATATAGTGTCAAATTTGGTTTCGTCTTCGTTGAGACAGAACTTCTCGCAGTTTGTACTTATTATGTCCCTTATATCAGAAATGCTATCCTGCCAAAAAAAACATAACGTGGTTTTATGTTGCCGATTATTTTGTCTCTGGCACACATGGATGTTGGATTTCTTATCTGCTTTGAAAAAATACACTGTTGTTTTCTATTTGCAATGAGTACGTTAAATATTTGTATTCTTCTGAAGTATTTGCGAAACATGAAAACTAGTTACATATTCAAAGCCTTAGCCCACTCCGTGTAAAAATATTTGGGGAATGTTTTTTGTAGCCTATCAATTTTTCTTCCAGGTCCCAGAAAAAGGCTTTCAGATCATTTTACTATTACAAGGACGACGTCACGGAAAGGTTTAACAGTAAACTCAAGGCATGCTTGAAAATCTTTACAATAAACTGAAAAGTTTGGTTCTTTGTTTTAAAATTCACAAACGTGGTTTCCAATGCGTCTGACTACTGAGTTACGGGGTTTATCTCTGTCAATACATTTCTTAGGCTGAGCACTGAACACTCACCTTTATTTTACTGAACAAAGGCACCTTCCTTTCCCTTCGAATAAAGTTAGAGCCAGTAATTGTTTTATGAGATTAGGGAGAGATTCATTAGGGTGCAAGCTGTCATCGCTATATGTAATAAGGTATATAATATAATATCGAAGTTTGCAGCTATGATCAGACGTCCCTTATTTGGGTTCAACAATAATAACTTTTCTGTAGCCCTTACGCACTTCTGTGTGCATACGTCTGCTTTTATCAATGACTTTCTCTGAATATAAGAAATGATTTCGTATGTCACGCGAAGCGTAATTAATAAAGTCCATTTATGTTTCTAATTGCTTAAAAATTTGAGTGTATTTGTTTATCTTTAAGTTTTGTTCCTCGTTTTGTTTTCCCCTATTATAGTTGTTAACATTATTTCACGAGTCGTACAGTCTCCTCGTGTATGCGAAACCCTGCTTTACGTTTTTCTAATTGCCATTTGGAGACACGAGACACAACAGATGCAATAGTATAAACCCTTGCCTGCTGTCGAATTATCCGCCAAATTACCTAAAACGAAAATTGTCAAAGTTATCTAGAAAATTGTAACTTCACCGAAATGCTATTAGTGCTGCCTTGTTCGTGTATAAAAGTTTAATGGCTCTAGTTTCCATCAAACAATTGCAATAGTGAACCATTTATAAATATTATCTGGTGTTTGACGATTACAGCCAATAATGAAAGTGCACAACAAAATCGGTCATTTCTGACCGCAAAACACTTTATAATGACGAACATTAACAAGAAACTAAACAAGGTTATAGAGGTAATGTATATAAAATTCTGCCTGTATATGAATGGTATTAACAGTGTAAATGATGCTTTAATAGGACAAAAAGTAAAGGCAATACACTTTTTTTGCTCAGAAATAAGTATGATAAAGTATTAAATTTGAAAGTGGCAATACTTCAAGACATTCTTAACATGGCGTACTTTACGTACTGGACTGCTACGTAAGAAAACAGTTGAATCACACTTTTAAAATTATTTTCAAATAGAAATCACACTTTGTTCCCCAAATAAAATTTTACATTATAACACACATACACGGATGTAGCAAATTCATTACAAATAAATGTAGCGGCTAATTTACAACTTAGCACATAAATTCTGTGTTATAAATAAATACAGAGTTATCAAACGCGTTAAATTCTCAAGACTTAAAATTTTCCAACTTCTCTGAACAGAGCAATGTGAAACGGAAATGCATCACACCCGAGAGAAACCGCTCACCGAAGACGGAANAAATTCTGTGTTATAAATAAATACAGAGTTATCAAACGCGTTAAATTCTCAAGACTAAAAATTTCCAACTTCTCTGAACAGAGCAATGTGAAACGGAAATGCATCACACCCGAGAGAAACCGCTCACCGAAGACGGAAAATCAGCAGGTGAAAAGATAACACAGTAGTTAATTGGCAATTTCTGTACTCTCTACGACTTTTCGCAGTCGAATGGCGAAGAACTGGAGGCGGATCGGAACAGAGCAGCACAGGCCCTCCAATGAAAAAGATACAAATAGAACTTTCTACGTCCCCTTTCACACTTTCAAACTTTTGCTTTCAAATATGCTTGACAATGAAATATGAAGACGAAATATGACCATAAACTTTTTCCGGCAAACGAAGTTGGTTATACAATCTTCAATATATATTTGAAAGTGCGTGTGAATTATCGCTATAATTTTTTTCCCAGTATTAAAATTTTTTGTTGATTCTAAACTCGTTTCAATCTGAATGGAAGTGTATGCTTGTGTGGTGATCTTACCGACAAAGTAAGTCCAGTATCAATAGCAAAATGTGCTGATCCGTTGCTAGTACGATTATAGCGCTCAGTTTAATTTTGCGCCGGCTTAGACACAGGCCTGCACTGCAGTGTAGGCTATTTTTTTTATATCGCTGGGAGTCTGCATTTGGCTACAATGTACAGGATGTACAAGGCTAAGTGCATGGAAGAGGAAAGGCCGTATGCAAAACAGCGCATGTATGAATCAATTTTCATCTTGGAATACAATATTAGTTACCAGCATCCTTAAAAGTATCAATGTTCAATGTGTGAATCATTTAAGAATATAAATGAAGATCAATTGCCACAGAAGATGTTATTTGATATTCATTAATGTGAAAAAGATCTCAGTCGTAATGAAAAGGAACTCGATATCCACATGGCTTCTGAGAACAAAACCATTCAAACTTTGTGCTTCGACCTGCAAGCAGTTTTGCCTGCTCTATATGGAGATGAGAGCTTGTTGTACTACAATCGTAGGCTTTCGTGTTACATTTTCACAGTTTATGAAGAAGCAGAGCCACTGTTAATTTTGGCATGAAGGTATTGTAAGAAAATATATAAATAAAATTGGTAGTTACATGCATAATTACCTGAGTTCATACCCCTCATAACACGTATTTTATTGCAACAATTGTGTGCGGCAAAAAAATGTAAATTCATGACTGCACTATTCATTCACTGTGTTCTAAACATCAGAGAAATTGAATCAATAACCCAAAAGTTTTCAGTAATTGGATACATACGTGATGCAAAACAGCAGCTTCTCAGATGCCATACTTTTATGGCTAGTGATCTGTACACCAGAGAGAACCTCTGGTGGGGTCAACCCGATAAGACCGTGCTCCCACTTATTTACCATGGCACTTGTGGGTTTTCANACCCGATAAGACCGTGCTCCCACTTATTTACCATGGCACTTGTGGGTTTTCAGTTGCCCGACCGCTCCACCAATGCTCTGCAAAACCCACCGGAAGGGTGGAGTACGAACGGCTCGGAGCGGNTTTTCAGTTGCCCGACCGCTCCACCAATGCTCTGCAAAACCCACCGGAAGGGTGGAGTACGAACGGCTCGGAGCGGCATGCGTCCTCGATTCCTCGGGGAATGCCGAAATCGGGGATAGCAGCCCTCGCTCTGAGTTGGAAGATTCTCATCTCTTAGAATCATAGATCTTCCTGCTGTCATCACAACCTCCAAGCCGTCGCCACCACTTCCCACCACTAGCAGTACAGTTGGAGGAGCCGTCATCGGGCACTGACCATTATCATACATGGGAATTTATTCACACAGGAAATTCCTACCTTGAGCNTTGGAGGAGCCGTCATCGGGCACTGACCATTATCATACATGGGAATTTATTCACACAGGAAATTCCTACCTTGAGGCCCATCGGCCTGAATGCCAATTAGTCCAACACCCCACCAAACGGACGGGCCTAGGTTACTAACTATCGGCCCAAACCATCACGGCAGATATCCCTTACCGGCCACGAGGAAGCTAGTTCCAATAGGGAGACGGGTGGTGGAGNGGTTACTAACTATCGGCCCAAACCATCACGGCAGATATCCCTTACCGGCCACGAGGAAGCTAGTTCCAATAGGGAGACGGGTGGTGGAGCCTAATTTGCAAAGCACAGAGGTGGTACTGGTAGCCTTGGGTCACCATGAGTGGAGAGAGGCTATAAGAGACACGTCATCCACCCTTTCTAGGGTCAATGCGGTAACCAGGCTTGGCTACTATAGCATAGTACTGCCACACCACCTCAAACGCCCGGAGACCTTCCTCCCGAAGGAGTCACCGACCCGTAACCCCCAGTAGTTGAATACATGCAGAATAAGGGTGATGCCATGCATGCCTTGATTAAAAGAGAGAGCAAGAGAGGTCCAATTTATGTACCAAGCCAATTAATATTGTTTATTACGCTTGCAAAAAACGGGGGAACCCATGCATTACAACAGAGATGGTGACATATGATTTCTGTGACATTAAAGGTTTACAGCCTGCAGTTGGAAAGAACTTCACAGTAAATGCAGATGGAGAACAAGTGTTGTGGAGTAATCTGTCTGTTATTAGAGTGGAAATAGCACATCCCTACTCAATTTTCTATAAAACCAGAAATGCACAGAAGGATGTTAAGACAATCTATGTGCAACGTAAGATTAGAGGGAGATCAACTTCTGCAGCACTAAACAAACTCTACCAGAATCCATCACCAATACCTCATTTGAAGAAACGGGATCTTCTATCTCTGTGCAAAGACGTCATCCCAAATGTACACTGGCCACTTTTTTTAGAAACTGTTTTCCAATGAAACAGTTACAGTGACTGAAAGTGATGATGAATAATGTCTGCCCATAAACAGTGTTTGTTTATTTTATACATAGCTTATAATCTACACTAAAGGACAATATAATGTATTCATTTTCTTTAATGTTACTTGTATTAAAAAAACATTTGTTTGGTTTGTTGAAAAATTATGCCTCAGAAAACATTATCTTCATAATGCTATTATTACATGAACATTCAAATGACTGTTATAAATGACTGATTGCGACAAGATAACATTTTGTGAAGTGTTTTAAAACAACGATCCCTGATTTCATGCATTCACTATTGCCATTTAAATAATGTTAATAAAAATAAATTTGTTTTGCCACTGTTTAATACGTTTATTAATTTATCGTTGTCAAGATAAAATAATTTGATAATTGTTCTTAAAGTATCCATCATTTTAATTCACTGTGTTTTATTGTAACAATCTTTTTCATAGCTGTAATAGTAAACATTATTATCATTTTGGCGCTGGTAGCCAGTTCGATAAAGAAACAACTATACTATTATTTTAATTGTAATACTTTCACATTAGATATAAATAATATTTTTAAGCACCATAGAGAGCTGCCTGTGTATTATCCCCGTGAACAAAAATCAACCACTCATATTACTTACATAATTTTAAGCGAAACAATATCATTTTAAATGCATCTTTTTTGAAGCACCTATTTTATATTTGTTTCCTTTTTGAACTGTACCATTGGTATAATTGTAATATTACGATTTGGTGAGCAAATTTTTTTCTTAGATCATAACAACAAAATTATTGCTGTACCTTTGTGTAAATAACTCAGCAAGAATAGTTAACAATAATCCATTATCTCGCCAAAGTAATTTATGGATTATAACTTTATAATAAAAATGTTGATTTATATGACTATGAATTTAAAAAAAAATACAAAGGAAAATATTATTTCTATGCATAGCTGCAAACTAAAAAAAAAATAGCAAATTATTAATTTTAATCCTTTATTTAAGTTATAGATTAAATGTTAAATTCGTTTTTTAAAAGTAGTTCTGACAATAGAAGATTTACAAAGACAATAAAAATTTCTATGTTTTAGAATGCAGAATTATNTTTTTTAAAAGTAGTTCTGACAATAGAAGATTTACAAAGACAATAAAAATTTTTATGTTGTAGAATGCAGAATTATGTATAATAATAGTATTGGAAGTAAATAAATTGTAACAAATTAAAAAATTTGTATATATGTTTTGTGGGTTCACCAAATAACTTTAAAATACCGAACTGATTTTTATTAAAATTTGTGCTAAAATAGTGAAATGAAAACAAATAAGGTTTTTGAAGTTTTTATGTATAGTCCTCTTCAATGACTTATTGTAGCTAATTATTAATGCATTTCTGTAGTGAAGCTCTTGGCCTGAAAAAGTTTGCATTAATTTTACTTTTCACTTAATATAAAAACTTGAATTGTTCTTTAATAACTTTAATTTAAATTGGCATTTTCTTCAAAATTATTTATTACGTTAGCATTTTTCCAAAACAGCTGTATTATCTGTTAAATCGCGCAAAACTTTTGCTGACATATATATTGTTTAAAAACTTGCTATAGGTTGCGTTTAGCACAAACGGAAATGTTGCTTGTCCTATACATTATATATATATATTTTTTGAAGGCATCTGCTCTAACATTTGATACAAACACGTACTTCTATTTTATAGGCTGAACTTTTTAAAGCGGAACTGTAGTTAAGTCCTGCCATATTTTAAAACAAGACGGCCTCACATATAATTTTAAATAGTATTATTTTGAAAAGCATTAAAAATAATGTAAAATTCATCAGTTTATTAAAACTAAGTCAATAATTTGTTAGCAAATATTATATTGATATTGTTAGATGTTAGTATTTTATGAAATATTTAATTTTCGTCCAATGCGTATTGCAGTTACCGAAAATATTAATCTTTTGCTAATGGTATTTTTTAAGAAATAAAATTGTTAGAAATACAGTTATTTTGAAAATAATGCCACAAATCGCGACAGTGCCAAACGACTACCAATTCAGGGAAAACCTATCTCCAAGATCACCCGAACTATGCTACGAAAAAAGTCAGTAGGTTTATGTTTGCATATAATTTACACTGTGTTTTACCAGTTAATTCAATTTTTATAATGTGTTTTATGNAGTCAGTAGGTTTATGTTTGCATATAATTTACACTGTGTTTTACCAGTTAATTCAATTTTTATAATGTGTTTTATGGAGAAAAGTAAAAAAAGAAATCTCGTTCCCTCGCCTATCTTACAGGATAATCTTTAAAACATTCATACGCGGTATAAATTGCCCTAAATGAAAGTGCTAACGTCACGCAACTTAGATTATANGATAATCTTTAAAACATTCATACGCGGTATAAATTGCCCTAAATGAAAGTGCTAACGTCACGCAACTTAGATTATACTGACGATAAAGCCTTCCATGTCTCCCAGTGCACGCAGATTTCGCGAAGTGGAGGTTGTCTACAGCTATACATTTTACTCGGATGTTATGCTTTTGAGTTAAGCTACACAGTAAAAACNCGCGAAGTGGAGGTTGTCTACAGCTATACATTTTACTCGGATGTTATGCTTTTGAGTTAAGCTACACAGTAAAAACGTTTTATATTATAGAAAAAAAAATGGAAAACAGATTCTATTATTTTTGTTAACACAAGTGTACTGGACTAAATTTTACAACACTTCAAGTACATACTTAATTTGTATATTTAATATCCGTCTGTTTTTAAAACATGCATTTTTTTATTTGCAGTGTTAAAAAAATACATTTTGCAACTTGTAATAAAGCATATTTTACTTTAAGTATATTTTACTTTATTACAAGTTGCGAAATTTATTTTAGTACGTACAACATTTTTTAAACTGTGTAAAACGTAGTGAACCGACNCGCGAAGTGGAGGTTGTCTACAGCTATACATTTTACTCGGATGTTATGCTTTTGAGTTAAGCTACACAGTAAAAATGTTTTATATTATAGAAAAAAAAATGGAAAACAGATTCTATTATTTTTGTTAACACAAGTGTACTGGATTAAATTTTACAACACTTCAAGTACATGCTTAATTTGTATATTTAATATCCGTCTGTTTTTAAAACATGCATTTTTTCATTTGCAGTGTTAAATAAATACATTTTGCAACTTGTAATAAAGCATATTTTACTTTAAGTATATTATACTTTATTACAAGTTGCGAAATTTATTTTAGTACGTACAACATTTTTTAAACTGTGTAAAACGTAGTGAACCGACATTTGTGTCTGTCAACTGTATTAAAATTCTGAAACTAAGATGTATTCAACAGAACAGTTTTTTATTATGCTTGGCATGAACTTAAAAAGGAATATTATATCAATGACATATTTTTATAACAATTTCTCAGTGCCGTATATCTTGGATACGTGAATAGGAATCATATGCAATGCTGGTTTTTACTTGTCGAAGGAGGATATAAAACGTTGAAAAAATAAACAGGGTTGTCAGGGCAATAACAAATTCTGATTAACGAACCACAACCTGTATTATAAAATACTGATGTGAGTACGCTTATAAAAAACACTCTTCAGTCTGCGGAATTGATGCTTCTACATTATCAAATTTTTTTCACGTAANTGTGAGTACGCTTATAAAAAACACTCTTCAGTCTGCGGAATTGATGCTTCTACATTATCAAATTTTTTTCACGTAATCTTTATTTTTTGCTGAAAGAATGAAACCGATGCGTAAAATGTTAAGCTGCCTATAAATTGGAGGGTTTGATATCTGCCCTATATTTTTTTTTATCACGGATAACAACAGAAAAATTTCTTTTATATACTGTGACAACTTTTAAAAAATAAAACTTTAATGTAATTATGTGTGTTTTTGTTTATATTTCACAGTACCCATATTAATATTTATTTTTACATCGTTCCAGTACATAAAATAGTAACTTAGTTAATTATGTTGTTTGAGGTGCGGTAATTTTTCTGTGTTCTTTGTTTGTGTGCCATAAATTACCAGTCGTTCGTGAGGATCTTTTTATTTTGTGCTTCAACTATTGGTAGCGACTTTCAGTGATAAAAAGTCACATGAAATGTTATCTGGTGCTTGTTTTTGTTTCGCTAAACGCAGATGGAAGGAAATATTTTAACTTGTTTAATGTAGTTCATTATTATTTCTTAAAGGTAAACCATTTTAAGAGCTAGTTTACAGCATTTTCTTGTTATTTGATGTCCATTTTTACGAAAATAATACTTTTACTGCGTGCTTGATAAACTTAAAGAATGTATATTCGAAATAATATTTATTCAGGTCACAATCAAATTAATTATTCTGGCATACACTCATGAATATGTATGTCATTCTCAAAGAATTATTTCTAGTGCAGCCATTTTTCTTCGATATTTGGCAATTTTATAGCAAAGTATCATTTCAAATAATACTTCCGAAATGTAAATTTGTTTTAAACACATGTTGAGAACTTCATAATACACTTAAAAGCATTGCTTGTAAATCAAACCAGAGGTTTGCTGTAAGTTGTTAGCATATCGTGCAGTGAAGAAAAAGTAAGGGTCGCGATTTTTAATGAACTCTCGTTTCCATGCACGTCAGCTGCAAAGTGTTACAGGTCGTGACCACATAATTGTTGTATTTAGCGAAAATGAGACAACCCCTTTCCCCTTTTATGGCAAATGCGATTTTATAACTTTCGCGCAATCAAGTTAGGGTTTGGATACTCTAATAAACTCTGCAAAGGAGTAGGCTATAATATAGAAAGAAATACATAAATATGTTAAAACCTGTCATGCTATTATCTCCAGACAAAACAAACTACCTCAAAAAATTTGCTACGCACGTCATGTGTGAAGAAGCCAGGAAAGGTTGGGNTTATCTCCAGACAAAACAAACTACCTCAAAAAATTTGCTACGCACGTCATGTGTGAAGAAGCCAGGAAAGGTTGGGAGAGGGAATAACACCAAATAAATAAAAAAAAAATCATAAAACTTAATATATTTGTACAAAACACAACAACACCACAAAATAATTGTAAAAGTCAGAAAAATAACTTTGAAAATAACATTTTTAATGGCATTATGAAATACACTGTGCTTAGTCAGAAAATTTTGATGCAACAATAAAAAGTTTATCAGAAACAAAAATTAAATTAAAAAATAATCCAACAAAGGGATACAAACATATACAACATAAAAGAATTAAGGAAGGATGTATATATTTACAAGTGTGCGTAGAAAGAATGCGTAATTATAAACGATGTAACACAAATAAAATATGTGTCTTAAAATACGACCAGATGAATTCAGTCAAGTGCATTATGTTAAATCTGATTTACTATTCAACAAATCAGATTAAATTCTTAAAGACAAATAAAGACCAAACTAAATGTGCTTCCTACTAAACATAAAAATGTTTATAAGGTAGTTTGCATTGCTTACAAGTTGTTATCCTCATACAATTCGTCAAAACACAAAGTATGTCATATGGTGAATATACAACATAAATGAAATAGAGATTATCCTTGCTCTGTAAAACATAATAACTCACAAAATACCTCTAAATTATTATCATTTGAATCTATAAAACTCAGGAAAATATCAGCAAACATAAAGTTATTGAAATACTACAACTATAGCACCATTCTTATTCAAACAGNTTATCCTCATACAATTCGTCAAAACACAAAGTATGTCATATGGTGAATATACAACATAAATGAAATAGAGATTATACTTGCTCTGTAAAACATAATAACTCACAAAATACCTCTAAATTATTATCATTTGAATCAATAAAACTCAGGAAAATATCAGCAAACATAAAGTTATTGAAATACTACAACTATAGCACCATTCTTATTCAAACAGNATAAAACTCAGGA
Source organism: Clitarchus hookeri (assembly GCA_002778355.1). Lineage (NCBI taxonomy): Eukaryota > Metazoa > Arthropoda > Insecta > Phasmatodea > Phasmatidae > Clitarchus > Clitarchus hookeri. The sequence continues at coordinate 223,783 of NQII01003295.1, forward strand.
AAATATCAGCAAACATAAAGTTATTGAAATACTACAACTATAGCACCATTCTTATTCAAACAGTCCTTGTTGAAGTACTCAATAAATTTCTAGGTAAAACGTAACACTGCTATAAAATAAACACCTAACACGTATACTCTTCAGGTAATTAGTTACAAAATGTTTATATTTGTCATCAAACATTTATGCTGCAAAACATCGGTAATAATTCAAATTATTCCAGACGTTGAACTGCAGCAAATATGAGAAAGACAGAAACATTACAAAAACCTAATTTGTACACCTAATACTTAAACCAATATAATGATGGCCTCTTTAAACTTAAATCCTTACACCACAGTGTGTTTAAACACTGCAGGTCCCAGTCTCCAAGTAGATTTTCAAATGAAAATTCAGCACCAATACTAACACATAATTATTACACTACTTTATTTACTAATGGATATAATGTAATGTAATTAAAAAGTTGGCTCAGTGTGATCCTTGTATTAAATAATAAGTAACGAAAGTTTAAATTCAAGATAGAGGCGATCTGCAAAATCACAAATACATGAAGAAATGCTGCTAAGAAATTGAAATAAATTAACTTGCCCAATGAAAGAAACGACAGCACTTATTCAGTGGGTAGAAAGTCAGTAAAATCATAACTTATAACTTATAACTTATAACTTATAACACCGGTCAACATTATTTTTTTTCACAAAAGAAACTCAATAGCGACCCTAGTCCAGTTTTTTATGCTGAATTCAAATATGTAATCAGATTTCTTCAACCGGGCATAATTTTCTTGTGACAGTCATTTTCGCGTAATATGCTTCTNAATTCAAATATGTAATCAGATTTCTTCAACCGGGCATAATTTTCTTGTGACAGTCATTTTCGCGTAATATGCTTCTGTATGACGCTACTCGCTTCCTGTGAGATACAGGGCGGGTCGTAGGGTACGACTTACCTCTCTGGCGCAGACTACGGGTGCCTTGGATGTCGAGGGTTGAAACCTCGAGCAATGTTTTGTCCGCTTTCCTTCTGTGGCCGTAAGGGCAAAGCTTCGTCGTGGGCGAATTTGTTTGGAGGTGGCTTGTACTCTTTCTTACCAAGATGACTTTTATCCTCTGTGACGGGGAGAGGTGGGGGGGAAGCAATAACTTGGTCTGTCAGTGTTTTCATAAAGAAGTCTATATTAGGCAAAAAATATACACATACTGTCCGAATCTGTACCCAGCAAGTTGGGAGCCTTAAGGGCCGATCATATACCAAAATGCTCACGGATTTTAACGTGGTGGACGTTAGGCGTCGGGGACTCAAAGGCTACTTGAGCGACGAATACTGGCACTTAGCTGTATCTGACTAGACTCGGAGCTTTCCCGAGCGTCTTGATTCGGCGCTTTCCCACGCGTCTTGACTCGGCGGCGACACCCCTAGACACCCTCTGTCTTTTCTCACGCGTCTCACTCAGGGCGTCTCGGTGACACCCCTAGATTCCTTCTGCCTTTACCCTCGCGTCTCGACTCGAAGGATCTCGGCGACACCGCTAGACGCCTTCTGCCTATTCCCACGCGTCTCGACTGCCTGTCAAATATTGCATTGTTTTAGTAAGCAGATGACCAGTAGCCAGTATTGAAATTGTAGTGATCCTGGCAACATGTGTAGTGGTTTTCTGCGGTATATTGTGTTTATTTGTAAATTTTATAAGATTTCTAAACGTTTCAATATGATAAGAAAGTGTTTAAATCAACCAAACAATACCTGCTACGTGTGTGGTGAACTGACCTTCAAGTCTCAGAGGCAAAATTTCATGCCATTTGTGAAAAATTGTTATGAGTTTTATTTTGGGTGTAAAACTGGTGAATTCGATAAAGACTGGGCCCCAAATATATGCTGTGTATCACGTGTTAGGCTTATCACTGGATGGAAAGATGCTGCTCATAACAGGCCGTTTTCAGTCCCCATGATTTGGGAGGAAACAGAAGGACCATTTAACTGACTGTTATTTCTGCTTAACCAACATTAAAGGAATTAATTACAAAACAAAATATACAGTTAAGTATCCCAATTTGGCTTCTGCAATGAGACCTGTGCCACATAGGGAAGAGTATCCTGTAACAAAGTGTCCAGATTTCATGGCCGTAAGTTATAACTCCGACTCCAACCCAGCTCATACTGAAAAAGAAAGAAAGGAGAGAAGTGACCCTACATTTCACACAAGTAGTTCATCAGAACCTCACCTTTTAACTCAAGAAGATCTTAATGATCATATACGGGAATTAAATTTGTCTAAACTGTTGGCTGAGCTTTTAAGTTCCAGTCTCAAAGGTTGGAATATACTCCAAAAAGATACATGGATATGCATTTATCGTAGTCGCGATAGTGATTTCAGTGAATACTTCTCTAAAGAAGGCCATGTAGTTTTTTGTAATAATGTTTGTTCATTAATGGAGGTTCTTGGACATCAACACCAGTCAGATGAGTGGCGACTGTTAATAGACTCATCGAAAGTTAGTTTGAAGGCTGTACTACTGCATAATGGGAATGAATTACCATCAATACCTGTCGCGCATGCCAGTGCGAAAGAGACATATGAAAATAAGAAATTGTTGTTAGGAAAAATTAACTATACTAAATATAACTGGAATATCTGTGGTGATTTGAAGGTCATAGCTTTATTGTTACGTTTGCAACATGGATACACGAAATTCTGCTGTTTTTTGTGTGAATGGGACAGCAGGGATAGTAAGTCTCACTACATAAAGAAACAATGGCCTTAACGTGAATCTCTTATTCCTGGGCATAAAAATGTAACAAATACGCTATTAGTGGATCCCGAAAAGGTGTATTTACCTCCCCTGCATATAAAACTGGGGCTTATAAAAAATTGTTGTAAAAGCAATGGATAAAAGTTCTGCTGCATTTATGTATCTGAAATCTCAGTTTCCTAAAATAAGCGATGCAAAATTGAAGGAAGGAATATATATATATAGGGCCGCAAATAAGATCACTAATATCGGATGATGAACATTTTGAGGAACTGTTACATACACCGGAAAAAGCAGAGTGGAAATCATTCAAAAATATCTGTTGAGGATTTCTTGGCAATAATAAAGAAGAAAACTTTAGTGAAATAGTGAGTGATATTCTGACGTTGTACAAAGGAATGGGCTGCAACATGTCTTTGAAAATTCACTTCTTGGACTCTCACCTAGACTTCTTCCCTGAAAATCTTGGGGCTATCTCTGATGAACATGGTGAGCGTTTTCATCCGTAGATTTCTACTATCCGAACGCAAAATATGGCCGAAAATCATCATATAAAACTTTTTAGGTAAGAGTAAATTAGCCGTATATTTATTATTTAGTGTTTTGTAAGTACTAATTCTTTTAAAACTTTAAACACAAGCCACAAAAAAACCCTGCCAGATGGAAAAAATATGAGAACATATTTGAACACAGCATGGTAAAGATAGTTAGATTTTGTTTATTTAGTCCTTGTGAAAGAAAACTTTTTTTTTGTTGGCCAGTGTAATCTTGGTAAGGTTATCTTGTGTGTGGTGTTAGGGATACAGTAGGCAAATATACAGCTGACCATTGTGGGTAATTAATGTCTCAGACCCTCATGTCTCGTAAATCTCAGTGATTTATGCCACATTCATGTGGTTCTGACTTTTGTTGCCTATAGGGCTGCATTACTGAGTTATGAGTGGTTTCTGCACATGCAGAACGCTTTCACACTTTAAAAACATTAGCTTCTATGTACGGGACCAACCAGAATTTTTTAACCAAAATTTGGAAAAATATTGAAAATTATTTTCAGGATGGTAGCTATCGTCTTCTCTCTCCACCAATACTTCCCTGGCTTGCAACATGTTGCACCAGAGTTTTGTACACCTTAAATTAATCTTTTCTAAGGTGTACAATGCCTTTGTAATAACTCTTTCCCTCAAAATTTCTGCTGTGATAATGGAGATACAGCGAACCAAATTTTTAACTATGTTTGTAAAAATGCTTCTAGTGAAACAGATCCTAGAAATATAATACCGGAATGTGTAGAAAAATTGTTGAATACGCAGGGAAAAAAAGTTATTTCGATTAAAAATAATTGAAAAATTTAATTTTAATGATACCTTTCATTAAAACCGTTATTTTACACATTTTTTATTGGTAGTATATTAGAAAATTTTCCAGCAAGAATAATTATGCGCGCCATCGTGCAAGCTGCAATGAGTCTACTACAGTGTACAACTACAGCAGCTGTGATGAATTCTTGCGAGTATACACTTGTGGGTAGTGGACATTGATTTAGGCTCGCCCTCACATGCCATGTTGATTTACTGGTTTATAGCATACTTAAGCTTTTAAAAGACACTTATTTTGAATCTACAAATACACCACTGGCAATATACACCACGGCTTTAGAATAAACACTGAATTCTGAAAGTAATTATGACAAAATTACCACAGCATCATTTTTATAGATTATTGAAATTTCACAATCATCAGGTAACACATGGATACAAATCGGGGACCACATTTGAAGGCATTTGGAAAATGTAAACGTGCTGTAATAAGAAATATTCAGTTATTTCGTCGAAAAGAAAGTTATACTAAGGCACATAAAAGGAAAACTCAACATGGCGGATTAAACAAAGCCTTTAGGGTGCGTGGAAAATAAATTAACGCTGTAGAGGTTAATTTTATTTTATAATTTTATGGAAGAAAATACAGAAAAGGCCTATCCCAGATAATTGTTTTAACTAACTTATTAAGCAAATATTTACCAAGTGATGTGTTTCAGCTGACCTGTATCTGATACCGTAAAATGTCTAGGCGTTTTGTGCCACAGGATGTTAAAAAAACGCGCCAATGTGTGACAATGTATTCGCTCACAAAGCTGACAGAACACGTTTTCTAGGATTGGCTTTTTTTTATAGTTTCTAATTTTGCTTCCAAAAATCTTTGAATTAAATTTCAGGTATTTGCAGTTAATTTAAGGCCCACGTCATCTTAAGGGCAATGGTGAACGAAAGCAGTACGTTTACCCGATTTTCGTCATAAGTGGTTTTTCAGATAATTGATAAAAATTTTTTGCATAAGACGTAGATAAAAATTTGAACACTTTCAAACATTGTTAGAAATTCACTGCCTTTACTATTCTCGTAGCACTAATGGATCATAAGAAATAAGATACTTTTTCTTGTCTTCCATTAGAGCTCCGAGAATAGTATATGCAGTGAATATCTGGCAATGTAAGAAGATGTTGGTAAATATAATTTATATCTTGTCATGACAAAAATTTCGTAAAGTCCTCTGAATAACAACTTGTGTTGAAATCCAGGTAAATAAATAAACGGCTTTCGTGCATCATTCCACTACAGAGCAGTAGCAGCAGGAGGACGAGTCTTGCCGGCGTTGTGGGAAGACTGAGGGTTGCGGCGGGTGCAGGCGAGGTGACTACTACTGTATGTGGAGGCGGGGTGGTGTCAGACAATGACGCCGGTACCGACCTCGCTGCTGAAGGTGACCTGCGGCAGGTGGAGGCGGCGCTTGCTGAGGTCGAGCGAGGCGCTGGTGGCGGAGCACGTCGTGGCGGAGGAGCGGGCGGCGGCGGGAGAACGGCTGGGGGCGGCACTGCCGGCGTCCGCCGCCGCCAGGCCTCGCACCAGCCCGTTGGGCGTCGCGCGCCGGTACACCTCCAGCGTCAGCTGGTTCCCGCACGACCTGCACACCCACAAGGACCACCTCTGCTATGGGAAATTCAACACTGTAAAGATCAACCTACGAAAAAAAATATATATTATACACTGCCCTTAACTACATGCCACCAAGTGTCATTAAGTTCGTCAACAGACTGGCGCCCCGAATGTAGGCAGTCGCGCATCACGGCGTCTACGAACTTATTGACTGTACTACGAATATGTTACAGTGCACACTGGCATGCGGGCTTCCACTTGTGTTGGCAGGGAAGAAATAAAAATAGTTCAATGACTAGGCGTTGTATGTTGAACATCATGTTTAAATTTATGTTTACTATGAAAAGTTTTTTTTTTATTTATATTACAGTAAGAATTTCGACATACGTACTGTTGGTGACTGAAGGGAACGTCCCTGGAAGAAANTTTTTTTTATTTATATTACAGTAAGAATTTCGACATACGTACTGTTGGTGACTGAAGGGAACGTCCCTGGAAGAAAGTCTTTAGCTTGACAGAGTGAGCGTTAAACACAGAACCGATGTTTGCACACGATATCACATACCTACGTCTAAGAGTTAACAACTGAACACCACCCAGGGTTTTCCTGGAACTTGCCCGTCCCATTACAAAACCCGCATTTCCCACGCCCAGGGTTGCTTCCATCATACATGCACCATAACACATTTATATGCCGAAAAATTCAACGATTTAACTTGGATGGCGAATGAATAAAGTGATCAGGGCAATGTAACATTTACAAATGGCGGAAGGATACGATGCAATCAGAAAAGTCGGTCCTGAGCACTGCTCTCAAAAGTGCTCAGTTTACCGTGAACAGTTTATATCATCCTGCATTTTCATCATCAAAGTCTAACTAACATAACCCTCTCTTTCTCGAAGCCATACGCCCTAACACGTATAGATCTTGCCGTGAGTTGCATTCCATGCTGCTACTGAACTTAGCTACTGACATGCATACCATAGGGCCCACAGAACTGCGAAGGGTCTCACTGGCATGGCGAGATTTTCAGGGCTCGCCAGAAAAAAAAAATTGTGCACTTAGCTCACTTGTCTTTGCCATCCTCTACTGCGCAGCTGCTTCACGGGCAGTTCAACACTACGACTATCAACTTTCAAAACAAATATTCTCTGTTCGCAACTGCACACAGCTTATAATANACGGGCAGTTCAACACTACGACTATCAACTTTCAAAACAAATATTCTCTGTTCGCAACTGCACACAGCTTATAATCTTCTGAATATCAGGAGTGCGATTGGCTTATCGCGACAGCATGCCTTTGAAAATTGCTACGGACTATCATGTTACTACTCTGTCCTTCGCTCGTGTGGGATGGATCAAGAGAAGCGATGCAATAAATTGACTAAACAAACTGTAATAATGTTGTTAGTGTACTAAGAGAAATTATCTTATGTTCCTTACCGTGTCATTCAAAATAAGAAGTTCAGACTATGTGTCACTGAAATTGCTGTTTTTTCCTCCTCGCAACACACTTGCTTAATACTTGCAGCTGTACATCTCTAACAGTTTCATAGTCACCTGCTCAATGCGTGCACCCCTAGAGTAATATTAACTTAACTTTAGACAGTTCTTTCATCAGTATACAGAAAATTATACTTTTCGGACCACATTTCTAAGACAAAATGACAAATACTAAGCTTTCTGGTAGAGAAATTGAATCAGTTATTTCAGAAACAACAAACGTAACAATTTCAGCCCTTTTGAGTTAGAAGCGGATTTGTATATAGTTTACCAGGACGCATCGTTTGGGGCATAAAAACCACATGTTACATCAACTCTACCCGGTGAAATGTAGTATTGAAGTTTGCGTTTAGAGCAGAAACAACACATGTGAATCACTTTTGTTGTTTGTGCAGTGTAGGGAAATAATAATTATTTTTCTTCTACTGGCACGCTTGCTGGCAACATTGTTTTTGTAGTAGGTTGCAGCTAATATTCTTACTATCAATTTGCTAGTTCTCGCTCAGTTTTTCACAGTGCTGTGTTTGGAGGTTAATGTTTGTGTTTTTGTCCGAAAGTTGGGTACCTAAATAATGTTAAGTAGTGATTCTGACGAGTGCGTACCAGTAAAAAAAAAAGAAAAGAAGTTATTAACAAAGAAATTTATCGCAGGAATGTAATCCGGAACTCAAGAGTGAAGGGGATTGCCTATCAGGCCTATTCGGGTAAGGAAGTTCCGTCTAAGGTCCAAAAGACCTACCTATGTAGTTGTGCCGATCGGTGTTACTTCAATATCTCAGAGGAAGCCCGAAAAGTGTTGTGGAACTATTTCCACAGTTTCGATAGTAAGAATGCTTAAGATGTGTTTTTGCAAAATGTTATTCAGAAAAGGGCGCCAAAAAGGAGACGCAAAAAAAGGATACCTTTACAACAACAAGAAAGTGATAGCAATGACATGAATGAAAGTGAAGGGGCACCTTCTAAAACCACTAATACTAGTTTTACAAACAAACCCCAAAAAAAAAAGTTATTTTTTTCCCTATAACATCAAGGTTGACGGAAAACTGCGACCAGTTTGCAAAAACACGTTCATGACATTGTATGGTGTGACTCCAGAACGCGTTCGTCGTCTCTGCAAATTGTTAGTAGAAAATAAAACTCCAAAAGACTTGAGAGATTTGAACCGAAGCGGGAACGCAATAAGTAGTAACATCTGCTCAAAGATTCATAACCAGATTTCCAAGTATGACGTCAAAGAAACTCATTACGGTGGGAAACCAAAAAATTACTTGGATGCCAGGCTCAACATTAAAATAATGCACGAGATGTTTTTACAAGACCACCCTGAATGCGTGGGTATCGTGAAATACAGCTTTTATCGCATGTACTTTCAAGAAAATTTTGACAATTCCTTCGGTAGACAACAAGTGGACGTCTGCTCAAAATGTGAGAGTTTCTCTGCCAAAATGAAGGATTTGACTTTATGTGACAACACAAAGAGGAATGTTGCAGCAGAACAGATGATACACAAACGTCGTGCTAAAAGGGTTTACACCACCTTAAGGGAGGCACTTGAAAACAAGGACAACGACACAGTAGCGATAGCGTTCGAATTCATGCAGAATCAACCACTGCCTCTGATCCCTGTGTAGGAAGTGTTCTACTTAAGCCAGTTATGGGTCAACGTATTTTGCATTCACGACCTTAAAACTGATAAGNTAAAACTGATAAGACAAGCCTGTACTTGCACCATGAGGGTATCGCAAAGGAATCCCCTGACGAAGTGTGCAGTTTTTTATGGCACTACATTAAAACATTACCTCCTATGGTAACTAAAATTTTGTTGTTTAGTGCCGGGNCTGCCTCTGATCCCTGTGTAGGAAGTGTTCTACTTAAGCCAGTTATGGGTCAACGTATTTTGCATTCACGACCTTAAAACTGATAAGACAAACCTGTACTTGCACCATGAGGGTATCGCAAAGGAATCCCCTGACGGAGTGTGCAGTTTTTTATGGCACTACATTAAAACATTACCTCCTATGGTAACTAAAATTTTGTTGTTTAGTGCCGGGGCTGCAGGTCAAAATAAGAACCACACAGTAGTTCAGTTTTTACTTAGTTTGTGTGACAACGGTAGATTTGAAACAATTGGACAATTTTTTCATGTTCGCGGATATTCTTTTCTTCCTTGCAACCGCGATTTTGGAACTCTGAAACGCCGACTAAAGAAAACTGATCGCCTTTATACTCCTCAGTAGTACGGGGAATTCTTTTTAGAAGCTAGCAACTCTGAAAAGTTCACCATACACCACGCTACCATTGATGACATCCTTTCTTTCAAAGCTTGGTGGCCACCACACTACAACAAAACAGCTTTCTCTGGTGAGACTATAGGTCGAGGGATTCCCAAATATTTGAGAAAAATTTTCATGATTTCTACCTATAAAGAGTTTTGAGTACAACAATGACAGAAAAGGAAAAGAGGAAAGCATATCCAGCTGGCCATGTCACAATCAATGAGAAAAAGATTCGCGATCTCAAGAAACTGGAGGACTATGTTGTCGGTTATGAAACATTCTACGAGATTTTCAACTGGCCTACTGTGTACTCTAATGCTGTTGCGACCCTAGACTCCGACTTTGAAGATGAGTGAGGCTGATGTGACGACAATTGTACATGGAGCTTGAGTTGTTTGCTCAAAATGTGAAAATGTAACATGTGTTGTTTCTGAAATAACTGATTCAATTAATAAGCATCCTNGCTGGCCATGTCACAATCAATGAGAAAAAGATTCGCGATCTCAAGAAACTGGAGGACTATGTTGTCGGTTATGAAGCATTCTACGAGATTTTCAACTGGCCTACTGTGTACTCTAATGCTGTTGCGACCCTAGACTCCGACTTTGAAGATGAGTGAGGCTGATGTGACGACAATTGTACATGGAGTTTGAGTTGTTTGCTCAAAATGTGAAAATGTAACATGTGTTGTTTCTGAAATAACTGATTCAATTAATAAGCATCCTNTTGAGTTGTTTGCTCAAAATGTGAAAATGTAACATGTGTTGTTTCTGAAATAACTGATTCAATTAATAAGCATCCTCAGGCACTCGTTTTTGTCCGATGCTCAGTGGGAAGTAACAAAGAGTTGGAGGGCTATACTTGACCTCGCATCCAAGAGTAACAGTACGTGGAAGAAACATTTTTCGGTCAAATGTATGCACGTTTACAAAGACGTGTATTAGTGTCCCAAAATGAATGAAGTTTATTTTAATAATTCAAAAATACTGTTACAGAAATAAAGGAAAGAAAGATGAAACATTTATGAGGTAGCAGCTGTAAGAGAATGTTTAAAGTGGCTAACAATAACGGGATAGTTTATTGGTACTCTTTACTTCAACAAGGACTTTAAAACATTGAAGGCGTCACATATCTCAAATGATAGAAGAAACAGTTTACACGAATTTAGTGTTAGTTTAAAACACACATTTCACCGCTATTTTATTATCATTTACCAAGGCTTAGGTTTTCGAACTACCTTATTACCTTGCAGAAGAAAGTTTTTGCCAGAAATAAGGACACGAAGGGATACTTTCTTAAAGTACTCCAGTTTTATTACTTAACTCTCCTAAATAATCCTTATTTTACACGATAATGGTGCACTAAAAATTCGCTATGTTATTAACTTTTAAAATTAATGAATCACATGTTTAATCCAGTGTAAATGCATTCGGCTGGGCTTGGTGACCGTTGTGAGGATACGACGCATTTGGATTGCGGCCTCCTCGTCACCGTACACTACGCTGACTTTCACGTTGGGGTTCCTTTTAATTTGTAAGCCAGTCAGGCTCTAGCGGTCACCTCTCGATAGTGGTGCCCAGTCATGATTTTTTCACGTCTTGCTTTTTAACTTGGCTCCTTTATAACTGCATGCACTTGTCTTTGGCTAAAAAGTTGTATGTAGTCTATGCGAGATTCCTGTTTTCTCTCTTTTTGATCATGGTAGAAATTCAGACGTAATGTTAAAGAAGAGTTGTAGGTTCCTTTGGCGCGCTTAGTCGCGAGATTCCGAAAGGTGATACCGAAGAGAGCTTCTAAAAAATACGGCTGGCCTATAGCGCATAGAGGAGTGAAAATAATTTTAGCTCATTTACCGTTTGCGCGTGCTAGATCCATCAAATCTAGGTTTGCTTTGCATGCAGCACACTGGTTTATTATTTTCTATCAGAGCAATATTTTTGCCTACGGACGTAATGAGTTTAATGGTCTGTGCCTCACGAGGACTGTTATCAGCACTGTGAACTCAGTGTTTACGCAGGTTTTCTGGTGAAACTTGAATTCTAGTTTCCTTACCAGAGGCTCTGACGATTTTAAACTCAAATAGATAGCCAGTGAATTTTAACTAAACCCGAAAATTAGTACTNACTTGAATTCTAGTTTCCTTACCAGAGGCTCTGACGATTTTAAACTCAAATAGATAGCCAGTGAATTTTAACTAAACCCGAAAATTAGTACTAATTCAAAACGTGCTGGAAATACACGCATGTTCGGTTTTGGAGGAGAGAGTGCAGATTTTTAAAAATTAATTATATGTAAACTTAAGACTATACGATTTAATTAATTTCATCACTTAAAAAACATTAAATTATTCTCTCTCATCACGCCGTATACAACGGGGTCATTAGAGACGGAGAAATTTATTCAGAAAAGGAGGAACGGGAAAGGAATTGGCCGTGGTTTGTATCAAATAACAATCCCGGCACTCGCCTGAGTATCGGGAAACCACGGAAAACTGAAATAACGATGCTCGGACCGGGTATAGACCCCGGTAGTCCCGAATGTGAGTCCAGTGTGTTACCACTGTGCGCCTAGCTTGGTCCAGTGGAAACAAATAATTCCCAAAAATACAAGTTCATTTCAACTGATACAATATTCTTGATTTGCAGTGTTCGCGTCAAAATTTGGGCAGACACTAGACAAGAAACTCTGAGCTTTATTTTGCTTAGAAACCGAGAGAACTTTTGTTTTTTTAAATCATTATGTATTTCATCACAACTACATGGTACAGATAATGTGACTTTGTGTCTGCCAATGCACAAAGCTCAACATCAAATAATTTTTTTGCCGACATGATAGTAACCATGTGAAACTTTTAGTTACTTCAAGACAGCATTTTATGGAACATTTTCAGTTTACTATATTAACGGGTATTCTGTAGACCGATGTAGAACAAATAAAAATTAAGATAATTCTCGGTGAATGCGTAGCCTACGTGAGGTTTAAAAGTCCTGTAACTGGTTCAAGCCTTCTTGACTGAAACCGCTTAAATGTATTAAAGTAAACAGTGATAAGAATCATATTAGATATATTTGTTAAATTAAAAGTTATAGATAAATATCAGCGATTTGTCTCTATCTCGTCTAAAATTTCTCAATTTCATCTTGTCTAAGTCATGTCTTTTAGGCGCTTCTTCTATTGCAGTGGATCTTTGTCGGCGCATTACTTCGGGGGGAAGGTAACGAAAGGCTTTGTGGTCCACAGGTATGCGTGGTAGGGTTAGGGGAAAGTTAGGCAGAAGAAGCTGACGTTATCAGCAAGGGGAGACTCACCTGATGAGGTTGAGGATCTCGTCCTCAGGCATGGTGACCACGTTGTGCTTCTCCACGAAGATGACGTAATCCCCTGGCCTGAGCCCTGCGCGGTCAGCGGGCTGGCCAGCCTCCACCCTCTCCACCCTGCCACACAAACACAAGGCGTTACAGTGGCACTATGTTGCCAATGCCTCAGTACACACAATTACATTTTTTTGTAAATCTACAAAATGCATTTTAGTATCAGGTGCCAGGGAACTTTTTAAAATCACTGAAAGCAAATTAATTTTATTTTGCGCTGAACGCAGCGCGCTTCGCTAGTTTTGAACTTGCCGCCACTCCGTCGTGTTTCGGATCTCGGTACCCCTTCAACTGCTCACTCTCTTACAATTCCTTGGTTACCCCTCCCTCCACGCATGCGTGATAGCTAGCCTTCCCCTCCTTTCGTTAGTGTTAGTTTTTGCATATGCCTTCGGGCACACTCTGTTCGTTTGGGCATCGACTCGTCGGCACTTCTCCAGCCTGGATATGGTTACGTGATTTACCGGTGTGAACGGACGTGTTGTTTTACCATGCAGGTGGGTGAAATGTTTGGGAGTGTTTGTTTAAAGTTTTAATGATAGTGTTATACGGGCTAGTTAACTTCACCGGAATTTTGCTGACCGTTTGTATTCTAAATTATTTTTTGACCTCCCGTTTCAATTGTGTTTCGTTTAACTTTACGCGGTGAGGTGACGGTGTTTTTAAAGTTTTTGTATTACTTTCTTGGAGGTTTTTGATGATTTTGGTTTGCCCGAGCGGGCGACGTGTTGTAACGTAATGCAGAAGTCAAATGAAACCGCGCTGTTTTCGCTTGGTTGCTTCTAGTTGAAAAGTATTCTACACCCACCTGCAGGTTTTAATTGAGTCTTACGCGTTGTGATATTATGGTGTTCTTTATTAGGCCTTGTTATTCTGGTCATAATATTTTTAATGAATTTTTGGTAAGATGGCATATAAAGGGGTTTTTGCCTTGGCTCCTTATGAGCGCCTCTCCTGTGAATTTTGCGACAACATTTTATGTCTTTATTTTAATTGCCCGTTCCGACACCTTTGTTAGGCTCAAGTTGTGAGTGCACGTCGTATACGTGGTTGTACATTGTGAAACTGTTTTATTATTACTTGTGTTAATTACTTTCATGTCAGGCACACTTATTTTGGTGGCTTTTTATATCGTTTGTTTACTGAGGATTTAGAGCCATGTTTCTTGAATTGTAAGGCGCTTTCACGTGATTGTTTTTTTTTTACAGACACATATTGTTAAACCAGATATGCTGAATTTTGGTAATACTTAATATGTTACGGAAATTTTATACGAGTTGTATTCTCAAAATAAATGTTGATTGTAATAAACTTGTGTACGGCACAATTTTTAAACAAATGTTTAAATATGTACTTAATATTACAACTATTTTTGATTTTCACGCCGCTGTACTGTTCATTTTCATAAGACATGCTCAATTAAAAACAAATTACCGATAATTTGAATTTTATGAAACAAAGTCGCTTGAAATCGCTATCAAAATTTTAACTAACACGTTACCGCTGGTAAAGCTGGTAAAAAGGAGCATAATTTTGAATAAAAAATAAGTATAGCTATCAGTGGTGAGATTAATATACCATTACCAGAACCTTTTCCTCAATCTTTAATATATTAGAAATTTTATGAACTTTAATATAATGCCAGCGTTACACAAAGCAGCAATACAACTGATTCTTTGTGAGTGTACCAACCTGAAAGATTTAACACTTTGAGTGCTATCGACGAAATGTTATGTTGCCTGAGCTCGGCAGAGTTCTAAGAAATTTCACGCAACATTAGGACGTCCGCATTGAAGTTATCGCAGACGTAAAATTACATCGCCATCTGTTCCCATGAACTACGCTGCTACGTACGTTGGCAGAACTCAACGTGTAAATAACTCAAATAAACGTGACGTATTTTATATTACGCCCGCCAGATACATATGATTGGGGCACTGTAAACTCGACACCATATCGGCTGATGATCGGCCAGCAAATAAAAGCTCTTACAATAGGCCTACAAGCACAGGCGACTCATTTATAGCGTCGCTTATATCTGTATAAATCTGTACCAACCTCAAAGCTGAAATATTTGTCTGACTTCGCAAAGATATGTAATGTAATAAAAATTTACATATTTTTACTCTGTAACATGGTAAAGTGCTGCAACTGCAACAGTGTAAAAAGGTAAATTGTTCTCTCTTTCTCATATAAGCAAAAAAACATTGTTCGCAATGTTGCTGCAAACACGAAGCTTAGAAACGTCATAATAGCTTCGGTTAGTAACTTATATTAAACATATAACGGTAAACTGCCATTGCCATTTAATAAATTAAAGAACAAGGACACAAACATTATAATTTTCAAGTATATTCAATGAAAAACTGAAATGATCCAATTATTTGGAGAGCAGGGACAAAAAATGAAATACTGTACTGGCATGTCAGACGATACCATTTTTATTAAAACACTTTCCTTACACAATATTCTGCGACAAGCGAGGTAAAAAACCATAACTTTCACTCTTCACTTCGTGTAAGTTGGCAAGCAACGACGGATAGTGCGAGAAACTCTTAAAAAAAGTAACTGTGCAAACTCTGCGCAGATGCGGAAGCTGGGCGACGCGGGAAGATGGATGACTTCCACAGATAGTGATAGACGTGCAGCTGTTTACTGGGAGGGGACATCTCCACAAGTCGCTGTTGTACTTGCTTCAGGAAATAATTCTATCATATCCTCGAAAGAAATAGTGCCCGAGGTGTATTTCCAGACGCATATGTTAAACAAATAAAATACATTTTATGAACAACACTGGTATTTCATGCTGGTGCATAAACTGCCAAAAATTTTGCAAGGTAAACAATTCAATTTCTACAGTACTAAACTAAAGCGATTAAACTGTTGACGACAGGCGTATGAGTATTTATAGATGCAAGTATTTATTTGAACGTAATTTTACGTAGCTGTTAGCCATAATTACAGATGCTTAGTCGTGTTTCAAAATCTGATATCATTACATTCATAACCACCCTACTCAATAATCCTCTATAATAGGGCGTATTATTCTGAAAATTCATTAATTTAATGCCTAATTCCAATTTTTAAATTTTGTCTGCATATATTCGATTACCATACAATCAAACGCTCCCGAAGCAAAATAAAAGACCAAAATTCTTAACGTCATTCCTAATGTAACATGTGTAGGTCAAGGTGGACTTTTATAATAGTATTTCAAGTAAAAGATAATATATGTATGTGACAAAATTTTCATATGGTTGTGTGTGTGTTGAAAGAACTAAATATTCGTTTTAATATTTGTGAACAAATTTTTGTATTCCACTAGCAAACANATAATTCTATCATATCCTCGAAAGAAATAGTGCCCGAGGTGTATTTCCAGACGCATATGTTAAACAAATAAAATAAATTTTATGAACAACACTGGTATTTCATGCTGGTGCATAAACTGCCAAAAATTTTGCAAGGTAAACAATTCAATTTCTACAGTACTAAACTAAAGCGATTAAACTGTTGACGACAAGCGTATGAGTATTTATGGATGCAAGTATTTATTTGAACGTAATTTTACGTAGCTGTTAGCCATAATTACAGATGCTTAGTCGTGTTTCAAAATCTGATATCATTACATTCATAACCACCCTACTCAATAATCCTCTATAATAGGGCGTATTATTCTGAAAATTCATTAATTTAATGCCTGATTCCAATTTTTAAATTTTGTCTGCATATATTCGATTACCATACAATCAAACGCTCCCGAAGCAAAATAAAAGACCAAAATTCTTAACGTCATTCCTAATGTAAAGATGTGTAGGTCAAGGTGGACTTTTATAATAGTATTTCAAGTAAAAGATAATATATGTATGTGACAAAATTTTCATAGAGGTTGTGTGTGTGTTGAAAGAACTAAATATTCGTTTTAATATTTGTGAACAAATTTTTGTATTCCACTAGCAAACATTTGGTTATGAAGACGAGGAAACTACCGAAAAATAAATAGACTGATAAAGATAAGGAAAAATAGTCGATGATATTTTTAATCACCAACATTACCTCTCTACTCCACCAAATTATCTTCAGTTTTGGTCGTATTTCTTCCTTATAGTTTTTAAAGACANATTTTTAATCACCAACATTACCTCTCTACTCCACCAAATTATCTTCAGTTTTGGTCGTATTTCTTCCTTATAGTTTCTGAAGACAATATTTTTATGATAATTGTTAACAACTTCGTTTTTTAAATGCAAGTGTTACATCTGGTAAAAGGAAGTCAATATTAACGAATGCAAAAAGTAAAGTAAAACCGTTAACGTAATTTATTTGAAGCATAGTACGTATATTGCTTCTTATACGTGACGTTAGTACAGTTGCACGGTGAACATCTTGGATTTTATTAGCCCTGCCTATGCCTCCTCTGTGACATTAATACACCCAAATCACATATCTCTACATGCCCCATGCTCTTGATGAGACTAAAGAGAAAATTAATTTTACTGGTTGAACTAACAATAAATTATTTGGAAATATCGTTACAGAACACCGTGAAAATGCGCACGTTTCTGATGAATGTTTCATAACGTACCATTGCATTAAAATCGACTAAAAAAACATTACCACTTGACACCTTATTAAAAATAGCTATAAGTAAACAAATTACTATTTCTTAAGTGCGCAAAAATGAAGCCTCAATAGCCTGTGCCACCGTGACGACAACATTTTGTGCTTACTTTCCGACGTTTTTCATACAGGGCCTCCCACTAGCTGGTCGAATGAGGTTTATGCACAATGGGCTCCTAAAAGTTACGAGTGGTGTTTTGTGCCCCATATATAAACACGTCCATCAAAGTGCCAGATTAGTTATTTACAAGTCGTTTTAATAGGGCTGTAACCGAAAGCAGGGGATGCATGCAATAAAAACGTAATATACATTTGCATAAACACTGGTATGCTCTTCGCATACCCATCGCCTAGCACATCATTAAAAGCGGCGCAGTTCGTTTGCGGATAGCATGCTAATGAAATAAGAATAAATAAACAAACTCTGTTAAAAAGAGTTATTTCATAACGTTCGTAATGTCCAGGGCAATATCAAACTACCAGTTTGACAACACTGCGTAATCGATTAACATAATCATCATAACGACTTCTTCAGGAACGAGTTTTGACTTATGAGGACAATATAATCTATGACGAACCGTCATAAAATTATTTTTCCAACCTGCAAATCGTTTTAATGTTTTAGTAGCTTAGATAACAATTTTTCTTATCTCTAAAAGTTAAAATTTATTGGGTTGCGTTATAGACATATCTCTATATTCTGAGACCACGAGACCGAGGGTAATATTGCCAGTCAACGCCGTACCAAACATAAACAGTCTTTCACTGATCGAGATTATGGAGAAGGAATGAAAGGGGAAGGGACGCCGCAGAGGAGAGACTCTGCGAGTCACCCAATACCTTTTGTGACAGAAGGTATTACGATGCCCCACAGGGATGCACCCGTTCCCCGAAAAATGCGAGCACCATATACTCGTAGCGTCCTCTTCTCCCCGACGACCCCAAAGGGTTATACCCGACCAGATGGCAACTACTCTCGTCTGCGGCGTGGTGAACTCATATACTGGCAGGCCTTCCTTCATCGATGCAGCCTTTTCCCAGGCTAGGTCAAAATATCAAATACGATGAGCTAAGGATTGAACATCTCTTAAAATTTCGAAACGCATTGAAGTCGTAATCCCAAACAGAAGGCATTTGTTCGGTAAAAAATTTGGCAGAACTCTGATATAATTATTAACACGTGTGCGCTTTGGTTAACTATTAGACCACTGGGTATGATGTTCAAGAGCTGTCCAAAAAGCAGCGTTCAAGAGCTGTCCAAAAAGCAGCGTTCAAGAGCTGTCCAAAAAGCAGCGTGTTTACAAATCAACAAATTTTTAACGAATAACTGCTCCATAGAGGATATCTGCAACAGCATATCGCCTACTAAACTATTGAGAGTTAGCCGCTTAAAACTAACACAGAAGGCACAAAATATGTTGGAATTAAAACTGGCATATGCTAGTACTGTACAANAGTTAGCCGCTTAAAACTAACACAGAAGGCACAAAATATGTTGGAATTAAAACTGGCATATGCTAGTACTGTACAAATCAGTTTTTGTCACAGCTTCGCATATGTGTGAAAAATATTAAAATGGAATATGGCTTATAATATTTTACATTGCGAGCACTGGCTCAACCAAGGGTGAAAAATTAATTATATGTCTCATATAAGAAAGTGTGTAAGACATAACCTTAACTACATTACTTTATTTCTCATGGCGTGATATTTAAATACAGTTACAAAGTAGTAAAATCTGAAATAATCACATTGAAATAATATCACATATTATATTGAACTGCAAAGTATGGTCTGTGGTTGTTGCTCCACGCGTCGTACGACGTCAGAGTAGTTTAATGGCTAACACATCGGATTGATAAACTAAACGGGTGCGAGTTCAAACGAATATCCACCAAAAAAGTTTTTAAATAACAATATGAATAGAAGCGTTATGTACAAAAACGCAGTTAACACTTATATTTTATTAATGTTTAGTTACTGGGGTGAAATATATTTAAAACACTGGTAGCCAACGGTGGCAGAATATTGTGTATTGGTTAGCACCATGTATGCAATAACACATCTTGCCAACACATTACCAATGTTAAAACTTGTAAGTAAATCTTTGATTGGTAAATAACTGTGTTAATGCCTTTCTGAAAGGAAACTGCACTACTCTTAAAAGCGTGCACGCAACCATAACATAATGTTGGGCAAATGTTGTATTTCAGTTGGCAACCAACATTAAAGTCATAATGAACCAACGTAGGTCCGCGTGACATTTGGGCGTTGAACCAACGGTAGAGCCAAACATTGGGCCAACGTTTGCCTAACCAAATGTTGCTACTGGAGCAAGTAGACACTAATGANTCTAATGAATTTCGAAAAAGTGATGGCATTACGAAACTTGCAACATAGCAGTGAAAAACGAGTATCGATGAAAAGAGAGGGAAGAGGAATATATGCTTGTGAAATAACATTCCTTATGTACTTNGCGTTGAACCAACGGTAGAGCCAAACATTGGGCCAACGTTTGCCTAACCAAATGTTGCTACTGGAGCAAGTAGACACTAATGAAGTTCGAAAAAGTGATGGCATTACGAAACTTGCAACATGGNTCGAAAAAGTGATGGCATTACGAAACTTGCAACATGGCAGTGAAAAACGAGTATCGATGAAAAGAGAGGGAAGAGGAATATATGCTTGTGAAATAACATTCCTTATGTACTTATGGCTATAAGTTGTTGAAAAAGAAAATAAATTTTCGTATTATAGAAGAGTTAGCGGAACATCACCGAAATAATAAGGCACTGCATCAGAGAGTGACCCCACCGAGAACAGAGCCCGGTTCGCCTAGGTGAGAGGCGCGCAGTCTANTAATAAGGCACTGCATCAGAGAGTGACCCCACCGAGAACAGAGCCCGGTTCGCCTAGGTGAGAGGCGCGCAGTCTAACCACTACACCACCGTGGCCCCAGGTCTCAAACAGAGTGAGAAATATTTATTATACGATGGTGTGTATGCATTAGGTGCTATAAACCGTCTCCGAACACAAGTGAATGCGAAGGGCGTGGCGATAATACTTTGAGTGCGATATTTATCTTGGTTCATTTGCGCCGCCAGCAGCCCTAATCGACGGGAGTGATGGAAGGGTTTTTAATCTGCGGCTGACCGGGCGGTAAAGTTATTGTTTGACCTGTGCTCTGTCTGCTGGTATACAAGCCGGCGGCGCAAATCTCACGGCGAGGGTTATCAGCGAGTGTGTTGGAGATCCCTTCAGATCGAAGATGGATTAAAGGGGGGTTTGCCGGCTGCGGGAGTGGTGCAGGGGGATCAATGACGAGGTGGCAGGCGGTTGATAAATGAGCGCTGGGGTGTAATATGCGCCATGGCAAACCTTCCACCACCCCCGCCTGCCCCACACCTACTCTCCCTCGATCTGTATTTAAAGCCACCCCCGGCCATCCATCCAACCCCGAGGTTTGGCGCGAGCACGGGTCGCGAGCTGATTCTTGCCGCATTACGCCGTGTCCACCAGATGGCCAGCATCACTGGCGACAAAAAAATGTTATGACGATTTTAACGTGCCTGCTGCAGAGGGAAAAAATAACCTCTCTGCAGTTTTTTACTCTCCTGCATGAAATTCGCACGAAAATATCAGTGAGTGAGTCAGGTAATGTTAATCTGAGAGGAGACAAAGGCATTTATTTTAATCACAGAGTTATTGACTGCCCATTAAAATTTAATTACTTTTTTACCTCCACGGCAAGAATATTGTTGAATCTGTTATGAATTCTCCGTTATTTTCTTTTCTCTGATCTACAAATTAGAGCGGAAACACAAATTTATTCCGCCTGTGAAGTAAGTTTCGAATTGCTTGACTATGCGCTGCAAAGAAGGACATCGGAAAGCCAATAAATCGACGCTGTGGGACAGTACTGTTGCAATCTTGTCCGCGGTATACTTACAATGTAATCGTAGTTAAAGGAGCGTGTTCACTTAAAAAAGTAGCAACCTTTCTTCTTATCAACGGTTTAACGTGGGATAATCAGGTAGGGAGCTTGGGCACTCGTACATACTGAATATTACACAAATTGCGTTCTAAAACACCGCCTACCTGGTGCACGAATAGCTTAGTCTCCTTCGGTTCTCACACGAACACGCGCGTCAGGTTACTAAGGAACGCTACGTACAAGACGTTGCAAACATTCATTTGGAGTCGTCAGTCGTGACCAGAAACACCACTTTCCGACTGTTACATCAGATAAGTACATACGAAACTTGCACAGACGACTGGCGACAGTGAAGTTTGTTAGAAACTTCCAGCCACTGATATTACCGAGTCGCAAGTTCGTGGCTGCACACTACAGGGCGGGAAACCTGCAAGAGTGTGAGGTGACGGATGATGTGATACACGTGGAAATTCAATCCTTACAGATCTCTTGCTTCTTTGCTTCATAAACTTAAAACAGCTCGAGGCAAATTATAGACCTACAGTAATTAAGTGAAACAGGCGTGGTCTGGCGCTTACCATCTCAAGAGTAATAACACTTGGAACAATAATCGCTTAGTATTACACTTAACGGGTTTCAGTCAAGAAATAGCACTTCTGAAAGGCACGGGATTCGACTTTTACTATTGTCGGAAGTTGAAACTATAAAATATTCACATTTCGTGCCAAAGGTTTTCTAGTGTGGCACGCAACAGTCCAGCGAGGTGATTATAGTAAAAACTGCGTGTATTTTGAAGACTGTAGGGAAATTTAGCATACTTCAAGTTTCGTCAATTTGTTTTATTAAGAAACTTTATTTATTCTATGAACTACTAGTCTCCTTACAGACGTGAGGTTAGATGTGCAGTTAAAAGTTTCAGAAACAATTTTCTTCCTCATAAACATCAAAATAATTTACTTCCATGATGTTCTTTCTGAAGTTATGTCATTGAGGCTAAAACCAAGAGTGCATGGTCAGAAGAACTTGAAAATTTCCTGAGATTATAAAGTCACACTAAAAATTGTGTTTACATAACATGATTTCAGAAAGCAAAAGTAATTATTTTAGAAATTACCGTAAAATTTTATTTAAGATAAAATACTATTTCAAAGGGACTCATCCGTTGTACAATTACCTGTGAGTTGACTCGCAAAGCTAGAGTCACAGGAAACAATCTGAGCAACTCAACACTAATGTCCAATATATACCTAATGCAAAAGAAACGAATTTATAATACTGTGACGTCGGCATTACCACCGATTATTATCGAAAATCGTTACCTTCGCGTTCGCGTTATGTTAATACATATGATTTAAAACTGTTACGGTCATAGTCAAACGTCGTATCATAATATTAGCCTGCAAATTCCACAAAATCATAACTCCAGGATTGATCGGAATGTGTTTCTTAATTAACGCCGCCAGCTCAAGGCTTTAAAGTTTACGAAGAGAAATTATGGCACAATACCAATGCTCCAATGTAGAATTGAATCCATGCGATGCTTTCAACGTCGTGGCAGTTAGCCACGGCACACTCATGATGGTCGCTGTGTAGGGTTGGGAGGGTGTGTCACTACTGAACGTGACGTCACGTAAAGGGATCCTCTTTAACCAACTGAAACGACCTTCCAGTGTCGCGGCGTGCTTGCGGGTTATGAAATGGGNATCGTTACCTTCGCGTTCGCGTTATGTTAATACATATGATTTAAAACTGTTACGGTCATAGTCAAACGTCGTATCCTAATATTAGCCTGCAAATTCCACAAAATCATAACTCCAGGATTGATCGGAATGTGTTTCTTAATTAACGCCGCCAGCTCAAGGCTTTAAAGTTTACGAAGAGAAATTATGGCACAATACCAATGCTCCAATGTAGAATTGAATCCACGCGATGCTTTCAACGTCGTGGCAGTTAGCCACGGCACACTCATGATGGTCGCTGTGTAGGGTTGGAAGCGTGTGGCACTACTGAACGTGACATCACGTAAAGGGATCCTCTTTAACCAACTGAAACGACCTTCCAGTGTCGCGGCGTGCTTGCGGGTTATGAAATGGGAATTTCGTGACACATACTGCAGTTTATTACGGCGTATTTCCCAAAATTACTGAAAAGCTTTTTAAAGACTCTATTACGTGTATCCATTTTAGATACTTGATTACTAGTGTAGATACAGTACATGGGAAGATATTTACGTGGGTAACAAGCAGTCTGGTGCTCCGCGAAAGAGGGGAAGTTTTCTTCCGCTGCAGCAGAAAACGGTCACGGAAAGTTTAAAACTGGGGCGGAAGAAGTGGAGTTAAATATTTTCCCAATTAAAGTTGTTGACACCTTTGAACAATTTTAGATACTGGGGATTTCATTAGAGAAGAACTTAAGACATAAACTTAGCTTACATCATTGCTTGGGAATAATTACAGTCANCTGAAAAGCTTTTTAAAGACTCTATTACGTGTATCCATTTTAGATACTTGATTACTAGTGTAGATACAGTACATGGAAAGATATTTACGTGGGTAACAAGCAGTCTGGTGCTCCGCGAAAGAGGGGAAGTTTTCTTCTCCGCTGCAGCAGAAAACGGTCACGGAAAGTTTAAAACTGGGGCGGAAGAAGTGGAGTTAAATATTTTCCCAATTAAAGTTGTTGACACCTTTGAACAATTTTAGATACTGGGGATTTCATTAGAGAAGAACTTAAGACATAAACTTAGCTTACATCATTGCTTGGAAATAATTACAGAAAGAAATATTATCGCTTGAGACGCTAATGTACAGCCAACGTTCCTAACCTTAACAACATGTGCAAACCATTTAATGTCGAATGCAAATTCACCGGGAATGTTAACCAGAGCGGAGAGACAACCGTTACAAATACAAAGAAAAATACTACTTTTAAATATATATTCCCAGAAATGTTTTGGTAAGAAATGTAAGGTTATTTAATTCCTTCTGGCACATGTTGAATATCTAACCCGATTTTTAAAAGCAAATTGGGAAAAAATAAATTTTTTTAAACCAATTTCATAAATAACTTGGAATAGTGAATAGCATAAATATAGTATTCAAGTACTCGCCTTTTGATGTTGAGTGTCCATTAGAGTTAGATCGCAATCTAATTAAAACAGGAAACTGAGTTTATGAAAGTCAGCTACATAAAATTCCCTTCTT
The DNA here is from genome assembly GCA_002778355.1 of Clitarchus hookeri. Lineage (NCBI taxonomy): Eukaryota > Metazoa > Arthropoda > Insecta > Phasmatodea > Phasmatidae > Clitarchus > Clitarchus hookeri. The sequence continues at coordinate 248,376 of NQII01003295.1, forward strand.
ACAGTTATTCTATTTATTTCCTAGCAGCAGTGAATATTTATAAACACACACTAGAACTTTACAAATGGAGATTGTTACGACTCTCTTTGAGCTATGAACTATCAAACAACAATGATTAGCTTATAGAAACAGACATCGTATAAGCGTCTCAAGGAAAAGTATCATACCATATTTTGAATAATAGATCATAAATTAATTCTGAAACATGTTTCCTCAACACTAAATTAAAGAATGAAAATCGTACACGATCCCCTAAAAGCATTAAACAAGCGAATAATGTGCGAATTGATTATCTAAAATTTTGCAAATGTATGAGTCAAAGTTAGTAGGTATGTATGTTGGCTACCTATACATTTCTACACCATTTAACATATCTGGGCAAAATAAGCAGGGATACACTTCAGTATCCAACTTATAATGCTGTTTAAACCAAAATTGGCTACGGTCCTCCATTGGTCCCGAACTCCAAAAGCCCTAAATTTGGGACGTGCATTTCAATTCTACACCGTTTGACAGATAGTGAACCAAATTTGGCAGGGATACACTTCAGTACACAAATAAAAATATTGTGTATGCATGGCCCTTCATTCTGCCCTAAATCCCTAAAACGGGGTCATGTATATCTCATTGCCCTCTTATACCCGGGAAACGCCGAGTAGTTCTGATATAGTGTATTTATAAACGTACGGAGGTACTGAACTCCTTACTTTGGGTAGTTGCAATTCCTCGTGGTAGTGTTTTTAAAAATGACATACTTTTGAATTTTTAATCTAAAATTTTATGGCTAATTGATTAAAAAATTGATGTACCAACAAAACATAGAATTCCGTGAATTACATCACAATGCCTAGAAACAACTACGGGAAAAATCTCAAGTAGTACGTCATGGGTAAATCATGAAATAAATTTCCTATTTATCTATTTATTTATTCCAGACGTATAGGAATCGCATCCCTGGAAGCGTGAAAAATTGTCTGACTTATATTTGTTGGCACACCGAATGCCATAGGTTTCCTGCACTGTGAATACACTCGATGTTACGCAAGCAAAGTAGTGAAGCCGCCTAGTCACGGCTGTGCTTAACCGGCGTGAAGCTCTTAGGGGTTTCGAGCTGGCCCTCAGTGTACTGTTGCCGACGACACACCAGCCATCGACCCGATCGCATCAACACACCTGACATCGCACGATACTGACAGGACTGCGTGTTGCGAGTCACGTGACAGATCGCGTGCCGGCACGACGACAGAAGGTAGCTCAGGGCTGGGTGCCACGTCAACACGTTCAATTGAGCGTAGACGTCAGCTGGACGTCGGCCAGCCGAAATTAGATACACGCTTTTTTTTCTACACGTATCGAAATCAACACGAACCCCAACATACCGAGGGGCCGCGGTGGTATAGTGGTTAAACTACTTGCCTCCCACCTAGGGAACCGGGATCGATTCCCAGCAGGGGTCGCTCTCGGATTTTCGCATGTGAAAATCATTCCGGACAATTCCAATGGTCGGTGAGTTTTCTCTGGGATCTCCCGTTTCCCCCGACCTTGCAATCCGGCACCGCTCCATACTTACCTCGCTTCACCCTCATCGGCTCTCAAAAACTCGCTGTAAAGAGCCGCCCAAATATCTTCACTCAACATACCGGGAATGCTGCAGCGCTTCAAAAAATAAACGATATGGTATACACGTTACTTTAGCAATGCATTTTTGTGTTACTAAAATACACCGGACCAATACGGCTGCCTTCCATTAACTGGGTGTATCCGAATGAGTCACCTGACATCTTAACTAGATCCTAAAGGATAAATACGCACACCCACGATTAAAGTGGAAACTAAATTAATATTTGAATAGGCGATCAATTTTAGATAGGCGACTAATATTACAAACTGAAACAATGATATATACATAAAATATTATTTAAAACATTCTTTAGCACTATGCCTATTATAAATACTATGTCGACATGCAAGACAGACATCATGATTCGAAACACGATATATATCAGAAATGGCTATACTTTTCGGTGTGTTGCTGTTACAAAGGAGTGGAGTGGAGAGATTTAGGCGGCTCTTAACATCGCGACTGAAAAGGGTGAGTATGGAGCAGTGCTGGAATGCAAGGGAACGGGGAAGCGGGAGATCCACGAGAAAACCTGCTGACTAGCGGCATCGTCCGGCCCGATTCCCACACGCAAAATTCCGGGAGCGATCCTGCCAGGAAACGAACCCGGTTCACGTAGGTGGGAGGCGAGTAGTCTGACCACTACATAACCGCGGTCCCTACTGATGATAAGGATCGATCGATACAAAACAACTCATGTCACGCAACCTTGAATGGAAAATCCAGATGTTGTTGAGTGACCCAGTTTAATTTTACCTTGTATGTTCTGCTTGGATTTATTACACTATAAAATAATGAGATTTTTGTGGTAACAATTCGGCATAAACACAGATCGCATTTGGTTGCAGGAAGAATGCCAATAACAGTGTGTTTATTAACACGGAGTTTTTATAATAGTCTTTGAAACAAATGGAATATAATAATAACCGATAAATCCTGCATTTTCATCTTGGTAATGAATGAAATAGTTTATTTGTACCAATTTGTGAGAGAGCGTGCCGGTGGGGGTAGTACTGGGAACTAAATTTTTCTCTGCAATCTGCCTTTGTAGCTTAAAGTGCTATTTGATAACTGGAAGTGAATATTCGAACCTGATAAATGAAATTTCGATACCTTAGCCCTGTTTTATTATGAGTTACCGCTACACTAACTTCCAAATAAAAGAGTTAAAAACACGAACTAATTCGATTATAACCACATAATTTATATTTCCAGTATGAGAAATTCTAATTCTTAAAATCAGTTGCTGTGTTACAAGGAAGCTAAAATTAAAACGTACGCTCTGTTTCAACAATATACGCATATGGATATTTGAAAACTTTATTAAAGATATTATAAAATGACAAGTAGATTATAATTTCCAGAAAATATTTCGGGTATACTGAAAACTGGTACGTAGCAAAATAATAAAATTATAAGTTATAATGGCATCCAAAACTAGACTTCTGTATAAGTTTAGGTAATGTGCATATTAATGCCAATTTTTCAGTTTTACATGATAAAGAACTCGCGTCCAAATTTTGGCATAGCATTGTTTTACTGAGTGTCTCAAACAACCAAATAAAGCAGCTAAAATAAATATTTGTAGATTATTTTTCTTGCGGAATGTGTAACTAGCATGTTAAGTATGGCCGCACCATTCGCACATCACGCTGTTGAGTTAAACGGGGACAACGGAATTTCGCGAATTAAAACATCTACACACTATACTTCCAGTATCAGCTTTTGCCGCGGTGAGAGGCCAGTTTCACCTTAGATTACTTTGGTCCTTATTTCCTTGCAGGTGTGTTATTGGGCCAGAGTCTTGCATGCCACTGAAAAAAAAAAAAAAAAAAAAAAGAAAGATTTGCTAGTGGCTATAAAAACTGTTTAGTTGATACTTTCCAAGGCGAAATTTTGTTGTTTGTAAAAAACATATTATGGTGTCCAATAACACGTAGAGCGATTAGTACTAAAGCTATTTAGTGCTGACAAACATATTTGTTTATTGGCTGCCACGAAATATTTTGTTGGCAGCAACAGCATTCATGTTATCCACAGTAAAACATTTTGCCGCGGCTGAAAAACTACATCCGTTATATTCTGCACATGCGCTCTGGCATATTCGAAGTGTCCACCTTCTGTCTGGCCACGACGCCATATTTGTTTGTGTTCGGTTCTTTGCATAAGGTTACGAACTAATATATGGGGGATATTTTTAAGTACTTATAAACGAATTATATCATTTCTTTATTCCAAGTAAGTAAATGTTACACATAAATAATTACAGAAAATTAATTTTCCATGAGGTGAAGTGTGCAAGCCTTGACGCGTGTGCCACTTATTAGAGTTGGGATATATACATGCTGAAGACAACACATTGGTGTTGAGCAAGGTAGCGTAATTGTAACACGCTGTGCTCACAGTTGAGAGGTCCAAGGTTCGAATCACACTCATGACAACTTTGAATTTAGTTGTTAATTGTTGTTAGACCAAACATACCTACAAAATACCACAAACAGCAAAACAACTTTGTTAACCCAACTAACCAGTATTGCTGCTATCATTATCACATTTTCGCTGCGACTAATAAACACATTATTGTCTACAAACACACTGAATTTATTGGTGACCACAAACGACATTTTGTGGTTTCCACTTAATACTGGAATGACAAAGAAATTTTGTTAGCGCCAAAAAATCTTCATGTATATTTTGACAAAAGAGTTTTGTGACCGCGAAAAATTTTTTTGGTCGCCACAAATCTGTTTTTTCAATGTGGCGTGTCTGATAAACTATCCTTTGAATGTAAACGTGACAGTATCGACCTAAAGTGAATTCACAAAATGATCTAGTCCCTAACCATTATTCTGAACTACACATTAAACAGAGTTATAAAATTGTTGTTTAAATAAAGGATAGCATATAAAGTATTAATAGATTCAAGTATAGTTTTCTAAATTGTATTATATTACAAGTGATAGTTATACCAGTGACAACCATGCAACATTACTAAAGTTACAATACAAGCTGATACATTCAGATTTGCAAACGTTTCTACGAAAATGTGGTCCGTGAGTGTGTTTTGTTTGCCATCTATACTTGGCAACGGTGAAACACGCTATGCTGTTTGTGTCACAACTGAACTTTCTGTGTGGCTGGACAGCCCCTGTACTCTTATTTTTATACGTTAACGCAGAATGCAGTTCTGTGCCCAAATGTTTACTGTGAATTGCACAATTAATGTAATATTTATGAAGTTAAAAGTGATCCGAATAATACTGATTGTCTCAAAAATTTTGGCTGGGAGCCAGAAAATTACAAATCTAATGTCCTTTTTCTGCCGAAAATCTAGTAATTCCAGTCTGAGACAACTGTTCCGTTCCTAGTCAGGCTTATTTCAGGAGTTAGCCTCGGTGGCATGGCAGCCAGCACGCCGGCTTGCCCAGATCGGCGAACCGGGAAGCCGGTTTCTTTTGGGTACTCCCATTGCCTCTTACCAATACCCCTTCCTTAGGTCTCATCTCACATCGCATTTCGAGGCTGGTGTCATGACGGTGAGAGATATGGCGATAACCTCTAGTAATAATCGTAATAAACTGAGAGGAAGGAAATATTGTAACACATAACCTAGAATACAGAGCTTCCCTGTGCCATAAAGGATTTATCATTTAATCATATCACATTGTTATATGCAGAAAACTATTAACTTGCCAAATTTATGACCTAAAATAAATTACAGCATCATCCATTTCCTACAGTTCTGGACATCATCTTCAGCACAGTCGTTTTATTCAAGAAGCATGAAATGTTCTGTTTGACAAATGTTTTCTCGTGGGGGACTCCATGAGCAACGGGTCTAGATATACTCGATCAGCGCAGTACACATGCAGTTAACACGATAGTTAACCATATAACCTTGACCCAGTCTGGTTCAGTCTCGTGTGCCTTCACTGCCCTCCCACATCGCACTAACACCCTCTCACTCATATTCACCAGTGGTACGTCCGAGGAGCTATCCTCAACATTACTGTCTGTACGTAACAGTGATGGGGCTGTATCGCCTCTAGCTGCGTCGATCCGTAATTAGGAGGTGTCCTTCGTGGTATCCACCAACATGTGGAGTTTCAAACACTGTCAGAACAAGTACAGCCTCAATCGATCTTCTACCAGAGAGAGCGTCTGGTGGGGCTTAACGATCGTCCCGCGCTCATTTTAAAGGTTCCATGACTCTTGTAAGTTTTATGCTGGTGTGTACCATTGCCAAAAATAAATTTTTCATGTTGAAGATCTGTCTTTGTGTCCCAACGGCCTGAGAGCCCAGTGGTTCAACGTCACATCATCTAGCTTTTGTGGAGTAACCCGAGGGTTATTTCGTTGTTACTTCGGATACTAGGGCATGGCACTGCCCCTACAAATCAAACTCACGAACGTATGACCTCCAAATTTATCGAGTCCGTGACAGCTTTTTCCTGTAATAACTGTAACAGTTTTATTTTAATAGTAAAGTAACATAAGTCACCACTGATCGCCCTACCTGAAACTGGGCACTAAGACCGAGTCTGAATGACGACCACAGTTGCAAGCAGGGTTACTGTTTGGAAAGGCCAGGAGATTGGAGACAAGAAACGTAGTCAGGACCCAGGACGAGGCAATAGGAAGCATTCGGCGGCGAGACACACGACGAAATGCTGCCCCCTGACTCGGTGATCTGGGAGTGTCGGGTTGAGAGCGAGCCGGACTCTTTTCTTCTCCCCTTCCTGAGATTATTTCTTAGGAATGTGTCAGATAACTGCAAGTTATGTAGTAGTCTATCTTTAATCTCAAATTTAGGAATAATTTATTTTTAGTAGAATAGTTAATTAAAAGGACTAAAGAAATCAACCTGTTGTCAGTTACTTATGACTTCCCCTTCTCACCTGTTTAATCAAATCCCACCAGTTAAAGAAAATAACATCACGCACCAGGAAACAATAACCACTTGTGGAGGGAGCTTTGGTATACAGAACGCATTGCTACCACTCTCTAGCAAGTGGCGAGACACCTTACACACACAGCTCCGGACCTAGTTTTGGTAGCCGAAGAGTAAAGGAGGCAACAGACAGGTTCAGTATAGAACTAAAACACCAGTCCATTCTGTAACCTTCAACCATTCGCGTCAGTATTAAAGAACCCTGTCAGTATAGGCTGTTCATGGTAAAGTGAGCACTTTTGAAATCAACCAATGAAAAATGTTACTGTCCCTAACTGCATACATTTTAATGGGCACACTGACTGACACGCGTCCTGTAAAGTTGGTAACGATCGAGATAAAGTAGTTCCATGTATTGGCATTGGATTAAAACTGTTAGGAAAACATTTGAGAATACTCAGATTATTTGTTTTACTTTCTGTATTTTTAATGTATATAAGAGTAATAATTAGCAAAACTGTAAAATATTTACTTTCCTAATAATTTCACTGTTTAATTCGACCGAGACATAAATAAGGTGATCAGGTCCGTGGCTATGATAGTTATACATATGTCAGAAGTATACGGAATGTGTATACATAACGTTAGGAAGGGCTTTCAAAAATGCTCAGTTACCATGAGTGAGTGAGGAGTGAAGAGATTTAGGCGGCTCTTAACAGTGAGGTATAGAGAGCCAATGAGGGAAATTGAAATGATTATGGAGCAGCGCTGGAATGAAAGGACGGGGGAAACGGGAGATCCCCGAGAATTCCCACCGGCATCGTCTGGCACGATTCCTACATGCGAAAATCCGGGAGTGACCCGGCCGGGGATTGAACCCGGTTCGCCTTGGTGGGAGGTGAGCAGGCTAACCGCAGAGCCACCGCGCCCTCTCAGTTTACCGTGAACAGCCTCTAGATGTAGGCGGTGTTTACCTGGGCGGCTGCGTCCACGCTATGGAGAAGCCGAAGCCACCCTTGGAGTGCCTGCTGAGGCGGCGGGTGCTGGTAAAGGGGGTGCGGCCGCCCTTGAAGGCTCCAGGCGCGCGCCCCGTCTCCGGATCGGCGGGCTCCAGTTCCAGGTGCCGCAGGAAGCTGCTGTCGTCGTTCCCCGCCGGCTGCACCGCTGTCGCTACACGCAAACACAACACGTCACCTCGGGCCCACAAGGTCAAGTGGAGATATCTGGGTGGCTCTTGAGGGTGGAGTGAGATGAAGATGGAGCAGCGCGAGAATGCAAGGACAGGGGAAACTTGAGACCCCTGAGAAAACCTGCCTACAAGAGCCATCGTCCAGTACGATTTCCAAATGCATAAAGCCGGGAGCGGCCCCTTCGGGAATCGAACCCGGTTCGCCTTGGTGTTTGGCGAGCGCTCTAGTCCCTCGTGCATACAGACGATACCGCCTATTCTCTAAGAACAAGTTCGCATATTTAATACATTACTGCATAGGCGCTTTGAGAAAGTACGAATATAATCCATTCATGGTTACTTCCAACTTTTCTGCAGCGTTGCTAAAGTTCTACTTTCAAACTATTGCCACGCCTCATGCAAACAAAGCTTAACTAAGACTAAAAAAAATACACCAATTGGTCAAAGCACTGCATTCGTGCGCACTCTGTTTAATAGTATTTTGCATAAGAACTATTTCGTACTAGGCATTATCAACATACATATTCATCGAGAAATTATAAAACAAAATATAATTTAACCTGAAATAAAATAATTTATTTTAACATAAGTGTCTTGATACATGGCATATTTGGGAATCAACCAAACACGTCATACATGGGCTTATTTTTAAAAGGCTTGATTAAAAATGCATGAAGATACAGTGAATTGACTATAGTAAAGAATTTTTCCATACATCCGTGGGAACTTTCCTATTGTTGTTAAGGAAATTTTGAAATGCGCAGTGAAGTTCACAACATATAGTGGCAGTTCTATATTTTCTGTATAATATATGGGACGTACTCTGTGCTATATACAGGTTTGAAACTTCCGTTACAGTTTATGAAGTTCATTGAAAAATATTTACCCAATAGGGTAGGCTACAAACAAAGGCGAGGGGTTGATAATTGTTTGGCATTTACTCACGATTAATTAGCACAGCTTTTGTGACAAAGTAACCAAACCTTGACGTGACGTTTGTTTACAGCTACTTTTCCAACAAACCCGTGTTTTTATGAAAATACTTCAATGGTGGTGCGTTTCGAGGGGGGGGGCAAGAGTGTCTGCAGTTTCCCCCTCCCCTTAATTAGTTTAGTTAAGCTTCAGAACATTAAGCAATTTTTTTTTATTATCATGTCAACTTGTTGACGCATGTACCGCCACTGTAAAAGACAGGGCGGCTTATACGGTCAAAGTTAATGCCCCTCCAGGCCCTGACTATTAGGTGCGTGGAGGGTAGGTTGCCGGTTTAGTAATAATGTTGGCTAAGACTGTGGTATTTGGAAGTACGAATATATATTGTCTCATATGTCTTTTCACAAATACACAATATCGGAACTTCTGAGGTGCGGTACTGTCATAGTGTGTCTACTCGAATGTACTGGGTGAATTACTTCGTGAGGGCGGGGGCTTCTGTGGCGGCGATTTGCATACTTAACTCAGCGGTGATTGCGAGTAGGCCGTCATCTGGGTTGGCGTTCCGTTGGTGCTGATTCTCCCTGGACTGCAGTTCGGACTCGTGGAGACGTCTTCTCGCGATCTCTTCCCTTGGCTCGGCGATCGTCAACGTACTGGCCCGGACGATAGTAATCTACTGATCCCCCTTAAGGATGCGGCTGACGGATGTGGCCGGGTTCCGAGATCCCGGCCTTAGTAACTATTCTCTGACTTACTCTCTCGGCGCGGTAGAAATCGACTGAACCTGTGACGACCGATAATACTCACGACTGATTACTGACTGACCCCCTCCCATTCTTGGAAAGGGGTTTTTATACACGCCCGCCTGTAAGCCTACATTCTCGGCACGTGGCGCCCTGGGTGGGAAGGGGGTGAGGGGAGGGGTGAAGTGGTGAGCTTTGAACAAAGGATTCTACCACACGTGTCCTCGTTCTGAAGGAACTTGGTGGGCGGGGGGGGGATAATACCTCGGCACAAATTACTGCGAGTCAGTATTCTTCTGCGATGCGTACTTCTGCGTTCCGGCGAACTACGCCTGATAATTTTGGGTGATAACTCGAAAGCCCTGCACTCTCGACAGATCTGCTGGCGGGTTGGAGGCGTAGGTAGATGAAGGGGGTGGGGGGGGGGAGGCCTCCGCTTCAGCTTCACGTGTCTGGAGATTTTCCATGCCACGTGCCTATTCGAAGGCGACAGCAAAGTGCGCTAAAGGTTGAAGGGGGTGGGGTAAGGGGGTGAGGGAAGTGAGCCAAAGGCGTGCTGTAATCCTCAAAACTGTCACGCGACAAATTCCCCCTTTTCTCTTCGACTTTGGCTCATCCTGTATATAAAAATCGCGGGTTTCTGCGGAGTTTCGGTTCTAGGGACTAAGCTATTCTGTGACTGCTCTACGTATTTTTCTCCGTGGCGGCTAGCGCCCGGCTCTCGCTTATCAGGCGGCCTGCTGTCTCGCCTTGCGGCGCGAGCTCTGTGTTGACAGGCGGTTCTGCCTGCAAGAATGGCCTAACTCTCCGGGTCTTTGCAGGTTCCCTATCTAATGCGTTTATTCTCCCTAAAACTGCGGTTCCACTCCTACCGTCGACTGTTTGCTACAGCACAGGGTACTTACTCCTGGTTAACTATTTGACTCGTTACAGCCCTACAGTACCACACCTCGGGTTCTCAGTACATGGTTACTTACACTTTACCTGGTACAAATGACATGGTTATATTACAAAATGACCCTCAAATTTGTTTTAATTAATTGTTCTTCTGGCTTCGGTTTCCGTTTTGATCGGAACACCTTCTTGATGGTGCAAACAAACATTTGGCTGAAAGCCGGTAATTATTGCCCAACTGGCAACAGTTTTATGTTTTGGTGACAAGAATTAATTAATTTTACGTTAAGTACGACATGCATGTCGTCACAAAAAAAAACACTCCTACTTTCTATGCTGGTTACTGTTCAATGGTTCATACTAATGTCTGGCACTCGGCCAGTTTTTATAAATGTCTGACGATCCTACACCAAGTACACTGACACTGTTACGTTTTTAACTTTACAGAAGACACATGTCTTGAAAAGAAAAAATTAATTAGACTTTATACTGTCTCTCGGCTGTGGCCGCGGCGTTAGCCGTTAGGCCCAAAGGTACACATAAACTGTCTCTCGGAAAAAAATAAAAAATAAAAATTTAGACCATAGTGAATCAAAGTACACTCAGGCGCACTTGAGTGTTGTGTCTAAATCTTTTGACTGAAGGTCGGAATAAACTGTTCATTGTAGACAGTCCTTGTCGCACTTAAATTGTTTGGCAGGTTGTTTAACCTGGCCTAGTTTTTCTCCGCGGGTGGTATGGGTACACTTACCCCAAGAGTCTGTGTCTTGTTGCGGAGTGATGTCTTCTTGCCCCAGCCCTGGATGCATCTCGGCCTCCGGGGTGGATGATGAGGGAGGGAGGGAGGGCCGCCTGGCCTTCCCTCTCGTTCTGTTGACTTCACTCGGCTCGTGACTGCGGATTCCCGGCTGCGATTCTTGGTTGATGTACTTTGCTTCTCGCTTGCTGTTTATTCTGCGTCCACATCTCTTCTCGCGCGTCTTCTTTCAGGTCTGGTTATCGCGTCGCACGTCTCCTGCTGCGCGCTTCACACCTCGTGATCGCGCCCGGGCGCGTGGCACTCTATTTCTTATCGCGTGGCGGCACTGTGGCTTCGGCATATTATCGCCGGCTCTCCACACTTCGTGTCGACTGGCGCGGTGGCACCGTTATCTGTCCGCCCGGCGTGAACTGTCTTCCTTCCGATCACACTTGGGCTGTGTTCCTTATTTACTTTTAGCGCGCGGTGCTGGGCATACTACTGGAGATAACACATATGGCTGTGTTTCCCTTCGCGGCGTTTATTGTGCCCGATATCTTTCCCTGACCTGGGTCACTGCCCCCGTGACCTAGTGACCCACTGCCGGTCAGTGGCCTCGCTATTCACGTGTCTGGGCATTTGTGGTTTACTTTACTCGTCGATACGGCGCGGAATTTCCTCCTTACTTGCCGCGCGTTTTTCTACTTACAGTCACCCTCCTTCAGGGTACTCTAGACTAAACTTTACTATTGGTAGGCGCGGAAGTGTATCCTGTCCGCCTACCCCACGTCATTTCTCACTGAGCCAGTGGAAATGACCTCCCTTACCGCTCCTCGCTCGCTTCGCTTCTGTCTATTCGCTAGACCCGCTCCTCGCTCGTACTCGTATCCGCTCCACGTCTCGCTTGCGCTCTTGAACTCGCTCCTGCGCGTCTCGGTTCTCGACTGGGCGCCAAAGGGGTGTGTTTAAGACTGCCCTTAAGTCTTTGGTTCATCCTTACTCGCTCGGTATACTTCGGTATGTTCAGCCTGACTAACTCTGTTATTCTGGTACGGGTTGAGACCTCTTTACTCGGGTATTCTGAAATAGTCTGGTTCTTCGATACTGTCTATACAGACGCATCTACGCCCCACGGTTGGGAAGCCAAATTAACTTGAGGTATGCTGGCCTCACTGTTGAAGACAAATTAACTTGACGTGGGCTTGTCTAGGCCCCACAGTTGTGCGCCAAATTAACTTGACGCATGTACCGCCACTGTAAAAGACAGGGCGGCTTATACGGTCAAAGTTAATGCCCCTCCAGGCCCTGACTATTAGGTGCGTGGAGGGTAGGTTGCCGGTTTAGTAATAATGTTGGCTAAGACTGTGGTATTTGGAAGTACGAATATATATTGTCTCATATGTCTTTTCACAAATACACAATATCGGAACTTCTGAGGTGCGGTACTGTCATAGTGTGTCTACTCGAATGTACTGGGTGAATTACTTCGTGAGGGCGGGGGCTTCTGTGGCGGCGATTTGCATACTTAACTCAGCGGTGATTGCGAGTAGGCCGTCATCTGGGTTGGCGTTCCGTTGGTGCTGATTCTCCCTGGACTGCAGTTCGGACTCGTGGAGACGTCTTCTCGCGATCTCTTCCCTTGGCTCGGCGATCGTCAACGTACTGGCCCGGACGATAGTAATCTACTGATCCCCCTTAAGGATGCGGCTGACGGATGTGGCCGGGTTCCGAGATCCCGGCCTTAGTAACTATTCTCTGACTTACTCTCTCGGCGCGGTAGAAATCGACTGAACCTGTGACGACCGATAATACTCACGACTGATTACTGACTGACCCCCTCCCATTCTTGGAAAGGGGTTTTTATACACGCCCGCCTGTAAGCCTACATTCTCGGCACGTGGCGCCCTGGGTGGGAAGGGGGTGAGGGGAGGGGTGAAGTGGTGAGCTTTGAACAAAGGATTCTACCACACGTGTCCTCGTTCTGAAGGAACTTGGGGGGGGGGGGGGGGGATAATACCTCGGCACAAATTACTGCGAGTCAGTATTCTTCTGCGATGCGTACTTCTGCGTTCCGGCGAACTACGCCTGATAATTTTGGGTGATAACTCGAAAGCCCTGCACTCTCGACAGATCTGCTGGCGGGTTGGAGGCGTAGGTAGATGAAGGGGGGGTGGGGGGGGGGAGGCCTCCGCTTCAGCTTCACGTGTCTGGAGATTTTCCATGCCACGTGCCTATTCGAAGGCGACAGCAAAGTGCGCTAAAGGTTGAAGGGGGTGGGGTAAGGGGGTGAGGGAAGTGAGCCAAAGGCGTGCTGTAATCCTCAAAACTGTCACGCGACATTGTCTATTACATATTCAGTTATAGAGCAACTAAGTAGAGTGGCAACACTCCAATGCATTGGGATACGTAAAAATTTTACAGACTTGTCTAGGATACATTTGTTATTAACACTATAAATTTAAAATGAGTTTATTTCATTTCAATGTGACGTTTATAGAAATTTCGTGGTTTCCTGGTAAATTCGCGATTTTTCGCGAATGCATAATTTTCGTATTTTCCTATGAAATTTGTGCGAATTTTCGCATCCCCCGTTATTAGTGCCTGTGCCGTTGTTAATGTGGCAGTGTTTTCGACGGCTCGTTCAGTTGTCAGCGTCTCAAGCGAGGAATAAGACGAGAGATGCAAAAAAAAAATCCTTACCCCCTCCAAAATTTTGGCACTCAAGAGCCACCACTGTATGTGTATTTATCTTCGTTACTTTATGGGAAGAGGAAGCGTAACACATTCAAAGCACTTACCTGTGTGGATACTAGTTGTTCTAACCAAAATTTTTGACAGTTATTTTGGAAGAATAGCTGTTCGAAGTTATGACTTTGAAATTGATTGCTTAGCATCTGCCATGCGCTATCTACCATGTATATTACATCTACGGAGTAGGAAACAATCCGCACTTGCTGCACAATAACTAACTTAAGAGGGACTTCGTCTCTATTATAACAGCTACGTAACTTGGTGTCATGTCGTGTATAAAAACGGGCTTCGAAATTTTAGTGCACTTATAATGGCCAATTGTTTTAAATACAAAAATGTTGCAATAAGGTTTCGTAGAAGATATGTTTTTATACTATGAAAATTTATTGGAAAACAAAACTGAAACATCCACTTCAATATTTGGTCACGGGATTCTAACATTTCTACTGGTAACTGGTGAACCAGAGTTGGGAACATCAGGAGATACGTACATCATATCCACGGTGCTGGATACCAAAATATTAATAATATTATATTTTTACCAAATATTGTCCAACTTGTGCGCATTGTGTGGAATGATATTAAAAAAAAAAATCACGCTTTGTATTTTATGGAATAATTTTATTTAAAATTCAACTTTTTTCTTTTTTGCTGCAGCTATAATAACTAATACTAACTAGGTTGTACAAATGAAAGAATTTACAACACAAACTGATACCGTGGGCTACTACTTCGCATATACAGGCTGATTATAAAAAGAATACCCCAACTTTGAAGGTCTATAATATCAAAACCAAACAACCAACAACATTGATTGACCAATCAAATGAACCACGGAATCGTGAAGTTTGTTTATCATATATTCATATATANACGGAATCGTGAAGTTTGTTTATCATATATTCATATATATTCATAAATGTTCAATGTGACCACCACGACATCTACGCGATAATCAAACTCGTTCCACACTCTTGTCAGCATGTCCGGTGTTACGGTTTGGATGGCGTCCGTAATTCTCGTTTTGATGTCCTCAATGTTAGCCAGCAATGGTGGACGAAACACATGATCCTTTATGTACCCCATATAAAAAAATCGCGTGGGGTAGGATCCGGGCTTCTTGGGGGCAACAGATGAAGAGCCTGGTCACCAACTGCTCCTCGACCAATCCAACGTTGCGGCAACGTATCGTAACTGATAGAGCATATGAGAGAAGTTGCATGACAGGGCAATGAACTCGAACTTTTTTCAGGTTTTATGGATGTTGCTGGCATGGAGGGATAGCACTGAGAAAACCCTCGACATGGAATGCAATATCGTGAAGTGGGGTCAAACTGTAGGAAGAAATAAGTGTGAGAAAATAAAGAATATCGAGAGGACTCTGAGAAAACCCCCACATATAATGCAAAATTTTGAAGCCTGGTATCATAATGGGGACCTGGAAGAGATAGCCTGGCATCCTGGTGGTGAACTGGGTGGTATAGCTTGGAAGAAACCCTCACATGCGGGAGGGATAGCATGGGTAGAACCCTGGGAACTTGGAGGGATAACATGGAGAAAACTCTCCATGCATAATGCAAGATCGTGAAGTGGGGACATCCAGTAGGAAGGAATGAGAAAATGTGAGAAAATAAACGATATCGGATGGACTCTGAGAGACCCCCACACGGAAAGCAAGAGCGTGAAGCAGGGACATCCAATATGGCCACCATTGACCAGGAATGACAGAGCGGGAGGGGAAATACAACATGGCCACAGTTGTCACGTAATGACAGAGCAGGAGGTTGCCTCGTGGCATCATACACGATGGGGCCGTCAGTTTGTCCCCTTGTCCCTGCCAGGACACAAGGTGTGCCAGAATCGGCACTTTCTTACTACTCGTAGGTCCTAGAGACATGGGTTTTTTTACGTCCGAGGAAAAATCTTGAATAAGGAGAGCGGAGCTTGTCACGCTCTCTATCTTGCTCTCTCTCTCTCTCTCTCTCTCGGAAAGTTTTGCACCGCTGATAGTAGCGGGAAAATTATACATGTTTTTAATTTTAGCATATTTTATACTTATTACAGGAAATATAATTTTTTTTTTATTTCTAATTTACAACTGAAATGAGATTTTAATGTTTAATCTCTTATTATAATATATTTATTTAGGTGTGATGGCGGGACGGTTACAAATCCTAAGATGGCAGATGTGGCACTGGCGAAGTCGCGACAGTTGCCATCTTTGCGACTTTGTAACTAGATCTAGCGAATCTCCAAAGCTTTTCGCGACAAAAATTTCTGTTCAGCAACTAGCGAATTTTCTAGCGACTTTTAGGGTTTATGATGGTGACACTCTTAACGACTTTTTGCTTCTGTGCATGTTTATTATTACATTAAAAATAATTGAACTATAGCTAGTTTTGATTTATTTAGCATCTTTAGCGAAGCGAGAATTGGTATGCATGGAGAAAATCTCTCCGTGATTAGTTGGCATCGGCCTGGGGAATACACTCTCTCCTAGGTGTGGTCAGCAAAAGATTCACCAACCCAAATACTCTCCTCGAAGTCCTGTTCGTCGTTCACTGTTATCGGCAGTTAGTTTGACGTGTAGCGGACAGTGTGTTGTGTCGCCGTTCCTTCTCCCAATTTGTTTTAACATTTAATGTGTGTATGGAATTTTTTGGTTTTTCGGGAAGCATGCACGTGATAAAATATAACGTGTTTTAGAAGTTGTTNTTAATGTGTGTATGGAATTTTTTTGTTTTTCGGGAAGCATGCACGTGATAAAATATAACGTGTTTTAGAAGTTGTTCGTGTGTAGATATTTCCCTTAAATGGATATACCTTTCAGAAGAAAGTGTACAGACAGCGGTTCAGGATAGAGTGGCTTTCTAACGAGGACTTTAAAGGATGGCTTAAGCCGGTAGGTGGCGATGAATCCAAAGCGTTATGTACATTCTGTAAAGCCAAAATTTATGTCAAATTAAGAGACATAAAAACACAGAAATAATGTAAAACACAAAAAAATAATTGTGTACCTTATAATATCGCAAAGCAAACGACTCTTGACTTTAAAACTGTGGATTTTCGGGCCCATTTTTTAACCAATAAAGCTGAAAGAACCCTTCCAATGTTTGTGGCAGAACACTGTTCTTTGTTAACTGCTGATTATTTAACAAAATCACGTTAAAACTTATTTCGTGACTCAAAAGTGACGGCATTACTAAGTTTAAGTCGAACCAAGTGTACTGAAATAATCAGATAAGTTTTAGGGCCACACTTTTAAGATACAGTGTAAATGATATATCTTATCANACCAAGTGTACTGAAATAATCAGATAAGTTTTAGGGCCACACTTTTAAGATACAGTGTAAATGATATATCTTATCAAAAGTACAGTATTATCCTTGATGAGTCTACATATGATAGCGTCACTAGGCATCTGGGTGTTGTCTAATGTTATTTTAGTGTTGCTTTACGAAAGGTAGTGTCTACATTTTTAGCTATTATCTGCAAAGATTCTGCAAATGCTAGAGATATTTCGATTACATTGACACTCTTAATCAAAGAATCCGGGCTTTAGTTGGAAAATATGGTAGGAACTGGTACAGAGAATGTATTAGGAATGATAGGAGTTAATAATAGTGTCCACAAGATCTTAAAGGAGGAGTATGGGATTTCTCATCTTATTCTCGTTCGATGTGTGTGCTATTCACTTCAACTGGCAGTCTCTCATGCTTCCGAAAAATCATCGCTTACGAACATTGAATTGATCGTCATGGAAACATATAACTCGTTTTCCTTATCCCCCCCCCCCCNAGACAAAATGAGTAATGCAAAATTTATGAAATTATCAACTGTGGAAATAAACCTCATAAATTATTTGAAATGTGTGCTACATGTTGGTTATCTATCGAACCAGCTATAACCTAAATTTCAGATCCGTGAACTAAACTTAAACTACATTTCCAGCTGGCAAGACATAGCCACAATTGTTGCACTGCTGACATCCTTTTCAGAATGTATGATGATGAGCAGAATCGGCTTTATTTGCTGTACTTAAAATCAGTGCTATCAGAAGTACAGTAAACTATTAAACCATTCGAAGGTGAAAAATCAGACTCCACAAAATTGTTAAATAGTTTAGTCTTCCTTATTACATCACTGTGAAAAAAAAACNCGAAGGTGAAAAATCAGACTCCACAAAATTGTTAAATAGTTTAGTCTTCCTTATTACATCACTGTGAAAAAAAAACCGTAATTTCCACTGCCAAGATAAATTTTATGGAAGCTCTTTTTGAAAAAACATTTGAATCCAAGCCCTTATTTAGGGCATAACATTGAAAATACTTTTAAGGAGGCTAATGTTTCAGATTCTGATGGATAAACTTAGGAAGAGATGCATTTATTTCACAGTCCAGTTAATTAAGCAGTTACAACAAAGACTGCCAAATAATATAGCTGTTCCAGAAAAAAATGTCAGTTTTAAGTGCCAATGAAACCTTGAGAAGTAATAAAAACCCTTTAGACATAGCAAGTTAGCAGAACATTTAGGATTCAAAAGTGAGTTAATTTACAAAAAAAAGTTAGCCAGTGGAACAATGTCCAGTTCATTAAATGTGAAAATACAGCAGAAACACATTGTGTTTTCCCAGAAGTGCATGCTTTCAAAGATGCTGCTAATTTGAACCCCTTTAAAGAACTGTGCGACTTAGCCATTGCAGTTTTATCATTACCGCACTCAAATGCCGAAGTTGGCAGTGTTGAGTGCAATGAACATAGTTAAGTTGAAACTGCGTAATAGAATTGCCACAAAAATAGTGAATCCAATTTTACATGCAAGTTTTTGTCCAAGGAAGAGCAGTAGCAATGATCGGAACTTCATCAGCCAATAGAGCCATCAACATCTACAGAAGTGCTACATGAGAATGCTTGTGTTGATGATTATCAACTTTTGAACCTGCTGGGTTGTATCGATGTCACCAACGAAAATGATGACTAGGTGAGTCTCTCGAACACTGCCGTAACAGAATTTAGTTTGTATCTATAAAAAGTCAGTGATTGTTTAGTTCTAAGGCTGTGAGTTTTGGGTTATTCATCGCCTTTTGGGCGAATCTGGAGCTCTGATTTGCAATTTAAATGTGACCGAACATATTTGACTGAATATTTTCAAAAATAGATACATTATTAAATTATTACTTTTAATTTTTTTTTCGATCTTAATTATATTTATTATGAAAGTATGAATCCATGGTATTTATGTTCTATGCATTGCGATATGGCAATAAGCGAATTAGTTTTAAAAAATAAGTTTTGTCAAATTAAATTATACTATTTAAATTGTATTTCGGGTATTAAATTATTTAATAAATACTGAAAATGTTTTTAGCGACTTTCTAGCGACTTAAAGGATTGCTCTTAGCAACTTTCTAGCAAATTTAAGAAGTATTCTTAGCGACTTTTTAAGTGACCATGTTGGGAACCCTGAGTGGCGACATGACATGGCGTGTTGCTTTTCTTGTGCGAAGTATTAATTTTTCTCCCTGCGAAAAATACTTAAAATTACATCAAGTTTGTTCACGTTGTGTTTCTTAAACCTACCTAGGCAAGTTACGACGATGTAATAAATCTGTTTTTCCACGGCAGAAATAAATATACGGTAACGTGTGTTGTGACCGCTATGTGTGAAAGGGCATTGTTGTGTCCGCGTCATGGTCGTTATACTGGACGAGTATATGTGTGATTGCAAATATTGGACGTAAGAAATTGATACGTTTTATCCGTAAACTGTTTTTATGACTAAATTATTTGAAAGTCACGCCCGTTTATTTATCACAACGTTGTAACTTCGCCCTAGTTGTTTGAAACACAATTGAGTAACGTGCTTACGTTTTTGTGATTTAAATGTTTGCTACAGTCCCAACAAGTTACCCACTAAGCCCAACCAGAAAATTTTATATAAATAATTAAATAAACCTAGTAAAAAACTACGTAACTATGCAAAGAAATATGAGCGGAATAAAAGTTATGGAAAATCTTTTTGTGTGCATGTTCAGCAATGTATTTTAAGTTCGTCACTGCTACGTACAAAAAAAATTAGTGGCATGAGTTGCGTGCTTGAATTTACTATCTTTTTCGCTGGACTGGTTCCTCCTTCGTTTTAAAATTTATTCCAATTAAGGCCGTTATGTTGACGAAATAACCGAACACATATCAATAATAAGAGGTCAAATACTACAGTTCTTTCGCCCACAGTTGTATTAGGGTTAAACATAGTCGCGGAAAAATATTAACGTGTATTATGTGTAATGTGCTATATCGCGTTAACAAAAATATGTTAACAATGTAAAAGAATAACGATTAGAACTAATGTCAAAACAGACATTGTTCTAATATGATAAAGCTGACCGAAATATTAATATAAGACTAAATTGTGAGCATTCATACATAAAAGTTTTTAATTATGGCAGAATTCTTTGAACAGCTGAAAATGGTAAACAAAGCATTTTACAGTTAGAACGTAGAAGTCACATGGCGGGGTTTAGGTTTACATGTAGCGGTAGGATACGTAATCGGTAACTAAAAGTAGAACTTCATCAGGGCATCAGAAACGTGTGAAGTAACTGTGAATGTCCTATATCAGGAAATAAATGGCTTGTCATTACTACCGATCGCGAACGCTTATCATATGAGTATTACTCACTAATTCTAAGTGCCTAAAATTTATCACTCCTACCTTTAGTACGACACAGTGAAGTTAACAAATTTTATGATATTTGAATAATTACGCCACAATACGGTTGCACAATGAGATATATAGGCTATTTACAGTAAAGTGAGCACTTTTTGAAGCCCTCTCATTTGGAATAATAGTCAGTAAATATATTTTACTGTAGTCTTAGACGTTAACTTCTGAGTGCGGTGGAATACTCATACTGTGTTTATTACCTACATGGTAATATTCATTAAAAAAGTAGTGGGAGGATAAAAATGGCACATACGAAAAAAAGTAACTAAGGTTTCAAAAGTGCTCACTTTACCATGAACAGCCTATAACAATGACGTTTCAGACAGCAGCTCTACTTATTTGGATAATAAATAATACAGTAAACATTCGCTCATGCAAATATGAGCTGGATAACAGAAAATTCGCAATTTTACGTCGTTGCAACTGCCCAACGTGAATATATTATAAAAATATTTCAACAGGAAAACTGATTAAATATTTTACGAAAATTGAATGTTTTATCGTTAATTAATCATGCAAATTATAAAACATTTACCTAATGTGGGAACGAACTAATGTAAANAAATTGAATGTTTTATCGTTAATTAATCATGCAAATTATAAAACATTTACCTAATGTGGGAACGAACTAATGTAAAGGACGTTGAAAATTATGCCATTGGCTATTCCGGAAAATGTGTGGAAAGAAAATATTTTACTTATACTTACAATNAAAGGACGTTGAAAATTATGCCATTGGCTATTCCGGAAAATGTGTGGAAAGAAAATATTTTACTTATACTTACAATTATAAAATATAGGGAAAATAAGTTGTATATTTCGATGTTTGCGTTTTACTGAACTTTCACAAAAAGTATAATATTGCCTTGCGTTTCGATTAATTAAATCATCAGCTTGAATTTTTTTTTCATCGTTGTAATTAGTTTGTTTTTTTCTTGTTGCACAAAAGCGTTAAAATTATGATCTGGACTTGGAAATACTCAAACAATGGAATGAAAGGACTTTTGCGCGATGCACATAGTCTAACAAAACCTTTAAACAGTACAGTGTAAACCCAAGTTTAAAATACTGAATATGAGAAATATAAACATTTACAAGTAATTTTTCATGTGTGTGTTTAAGAACAACCGGTAAGATCGACGTTTCGTACCTATGTCTTGAAGACTTTGATACAAAAATGCAAGCAAAATTATTTATGCAAATATTAATTGTTACTTTAAGGGTTAAGAATAGATATAGGCCTACATACGAGTTGAAATTGTTTATGTCNTTATGCAAATATTAATTGTTACTTTAAGGGTTAAGAATAGATATAGGCCTACATACGAGTTGAAATTGTTTATGTCAATTAATTTTAAAAGATTCTTGATCACGACATTGCATTGACTTCAGCAACATCGGTCTAAAAACAAAATATTCCTATGAAATATCACAAGAAAATCTGAGTTTCTTCTGTCAGTGCGATGCTAAGTCATTAGTTCTAGAGGTCTTAACTAGGAAACAATGAACAAGACACTTCTAAAGCCAACGGAGAAGCAATGAAAACGCCCAGAATTAACTTTTGGTTGGCTTACTTTTAAAACTTCGTAACTCCGTTTGAGGAAATGTTCAGTAGAGAAAATTAACTTGACGGAAGAAAATACGAGGTTCCATCAGCTACTTAAAAATTATAGTAATCTTATTTAGGGAAAATATACGTATAGAGGTTTTGTCTGCAGATGCTTATTGAAAATAAACAAAAACTCATAATCGAACATTAAAGAAAAAACGAGGTTTTAGAAGTAAGCCAACGTTTGTTCTACTTCGTCGGCAATTTTTACTGACTCCGGAGCCACCTTGGACACATTACTGAGGATTTTCTAGAAGTTTCTATCGCCATATCACAGAGTATAGTGTGTTCGTTGTTTCTTTGCCCTTTTTGAATCAAACCTTTAAAAAATCACCCATATATGACCTGTTTGACTGTTTCCTAAATAAGCCATTAATCGCAAGCACTTTATACTTGTGTTAACACAAATGTACGTTATTTTCGGTAAAATTGGAGTTTTACATATATTTTAGCTATAAAATACATTTAAATTAAGTTAAAATTAATATAAATAAAAACAGAGAGGAAATAGGTGTGTTGGTAATGCCTAGTAAGAAATAGTTCTTACGCAAAATATTGTTACACTGAGTGCACACGAACGCGCTGCGTTGTCCGTTTAGTGTAATTTTATAGACTTGATTAAGCTTTTTTAGCGTGAGGCGCAGGAATTTACAGGAATTAGAACTAGAGCAGAACTTCAGAAAAGTTGGAAATAATCGTGGATAAGGTATACAGCGGTGAAATAGCAGTTTGTGCTGTGCACTCCAGCAGCACGCGCCAGCAACATGGCTTTATTTGCAAGAACAATGTCGAAGTGCCGTTCACCAGTCAGCGCCTGGTAGCCCACTCGCCAGCCGGCAGCCCAGCCAATAGGGAACCCTTTGCATCAGATGTAAGGCCCGTTCCCAGAGCCTCGCGCAGCCAATTTAGAGGATGAGTACGCATACATCGAAGGAACCGGCACGCCATTTCGTCTCTGTTTATAGTCCATTCACGGTTTCTTCGAACTTTTCTGAAGCCCTGCTTAAATTTTACTTCCAGGATATTCCTCCGCCTCATACAAACAAAGCTTAACTAAGTATAGAAAATTACACCAAATGGACAACGTACCGCATTCGTGCACACTCAGTGTAATAAAAGTTTGAACACGAACTATTTATTACTAGGCATAACAAATAAATAGGCTATTCACGGCAAAGTGAGTACTTTTGAAAGCACTCTCATTTGGAATAATAGTCTATAATTATGTTTTAGTTTAGGCTTAGACGTTAACTTCCGAGTGCTGTGGAATCTACACACTGTGTGTTTATTACTTGCATGACAATGTTTTTTAAAAAAAAGGTGGCTAAATAATAAAATATGTCTAGAATAATAAAGTAACTAGAGCCTCAAATGTGCTCACTTCACCGTGAACAGCCTATACATATATTCTCCCTGTTTTTATTCGTACTAAGTATAAATGAAATATTATAAGTTACAGACAGAATATACGTAAACGTAAAATTTAACCAAAAATAAGTTACTTTCATTTTAATAAAAATATAAAACGCTTGTGATAGATACATGGCATATGAAGAGAACAACCAAACACGTCATAAATTGGGTGTTTTTTCAAAGGTTTTCTCCAAATAGTGCGGAGTAACCGCGAATGGACTATACCTATCAACTGTGTGGCCAAATCGAGTTATTTTCAGGCGGCTCTATAAAGAAAGGATGGAGGAAGAGGGGCCACCTCACGCCTCGAGCCACGCACTCGCCTCATCCTGACCTCAATTGCAGTCGGGTGACTAGCGCCGGTAAAGCGCTCGCCGGTGTTCCGCCACATAGCGTCTACATCGGGCCCCCAATTTAATTTCAGTCGCCGGTTGGCGCCGTTGCTAATGCCGCACTTTGCCGCCGCGTCGGGCTGGGGCCCCCGCTCTCGCACCCTCGCCGACGTCAGTAGCACCTTCGCGCTCACAGACCTCGTGACTGCCACCGCCGAAATTAACGCCTACAGCGTTCCTTTCACACCAATTACCCGCCGGACCTGTACATGTATGTTAACACTGCATATTGTATTACAAATGTATGTTTTAGCTTTTATACTGAACCTTCTAAATAGCCTAGAGTAAACCCCCAACTACCACAATGTTACATTATATTTATTTGACGATTTTATTCACAACGAAATGAATTCAATACTGCTGTAGCAACACACGTTATACATCACCCTATGAAAATAGTAACAGGATGTCTTCATTCTTTCAGACTGACTTTAATTTATGGTTTCAGGTGTTGCAAATAAGAAGATTTTTGTTGATTGCTGTACTTAATCTGCAACAAATTTTTTTTTTTCTGTTATCACATAATGAACTGTAGTATTAGCTCTCGGCTACAGTAATACGAACCATTCCTAACCTAGATCAGCTACCCGCAGAGATCATTGGGCACTAAGTAACAGCAACGGCCAAAAATAACCGTATGCGTTATGTGTACAATTACACCCTTCGGCTTGCACGCAAAGAGACTTGAATAATAAACTGAATTGAAACGTACACCTAAAAATATTTTTAATTAAGCTCGTGGTGCGAAAAAGTAGTCAGCCCATAACACACTTCGATATTGCAGTTAGTTTAACAAAATATGCCGACACAAGCCAAGAAGTTATCTCTAAGCCAAGGACGCCATTCCAGCCATTTCATTTAACGGCAGTTGTCGAAACAAGTATGTTCTTCTGTGTAGTTGGCTTTTTTTGCGAGTGCATCATATTGCACTTCGCTACTTGTTTGTGACTCACCTCTACATCCGACAACCTGTAATACGCGTCAGGAGATTGTCAGGTATTGGCGGTGTACAGTTAACTGAATACTTTTGTAACCATTCTGTGAAAGTGAACAGTTGCTACCGGTAACGTCACGTAGTTCAACATTTGCTCTAAAGTAACGATAACAGCAAGTTGATACTGTTAATTATAAGTCTTAACGCATTATTAAAAGTGTGTAGCTAAATTTGTTGGCCAAAGAAGGCAGTCTATTTATATTTTGTGCACTTAAAGACAGGAATAAGTTGTCATTAACTTTTACGTTTATAACCACTTCCGAGTAAATTAATTGAAACTTAATAACTAATAATTTAAATTATAGTATTGGCAACACCGACCTCTGAAAGCTGATAGTGCTGTTGGTTGCTCCTAGCGTGTCTCAGATGTATTATTATATATGCCATTCGTGTCGTTCAACAATAACAACTTTTCTCACTGGTTCCACTTCGCAACACTGATAAGTACAATTAGTAAAAATTATTTCGTGTGTTTGTTAGAAGTAAAATACATGTGTATTTTACTTTTGCAGGTTGAGTATAAAAGAATACCCCAAATTTGAACGACTAAAATATCGAAACCAAACAACCCACAACCTTGATTGATCAATCAAATGAACCGCGAAACCGTGAAGTTTGTTTACCATACATTCATAAATGTTCAAAGAGATCCACCATGAGCGGCCCGAACGACATATACGCGATAATAAAACTCGTTCCACGCTCTTGTCAGCATGTCCGGTGTTACAGTTTGGATGGCGTTCGTAACTCTCGGTTTGAGGTGGTGAGGGGGAAGCAAGCTCACACTCGACACGTCAA
>NQII01003296.1:0-30100 GCA_002778355.1 Clitarchus hookeri
ACAAGCACATAAATAACTATAACTTCTTCTCAATATTTACGCATGTCACTTTTGATAAAGCCCAAATAACTGTTCACCACTTACCCTCACATGAAGAGAAGATATAGTTTTTGACCGCAGCTATGTTTTATGCACATCACAGTAACTTCGTTGTGAGTCGTTCACTGAATTTCTAGCCTACTTTCCGAAAGGAAAGTAAGGCTTATGAGATTACCTACCTTCCTGTGTGTCTGTGTGTGAAGGAGTGTGTGAATGCGTGTGTGTCACCCTCCCCCCTTTAAATTTTTAACGCTTTAACCAATTTTCACCAAAATCATTACATATATAGTACTTAGTAAGGATACCTCACTTTTATAATTTTAAACCACACCGGGAACTTAATTTCAAAATAGAGGCCATTTTAATATTTTCGTTGGTAGGTCTTCTTATCTCGAGAAACATTCAACCCGTTTAAATCAAATTCTGTATGCTGGCAGAGCCTCAGTTAAACATTAAATTTTCAAATATATATTGTTACTAGTGGGCCATTTTAAAATATAACAACAAACGAAGAAATATATATTTTACATTATATCNAAAAAATATAACAACAAGCGAAGAAATATATATTTTACATTATATCTCGAAAACTATCAAAGCAATTCTCGCCCAATTTTGTACGTAAGTAATACAATGATATGTCAAGTATACATAAGAGATTGGATGGTGAGAGAGACGTCTAAACGGAGTTTGGAGGGCGTGTAGGGTCATTCGTGAACGCTGCACACGAAATATATGTCACTTTAAAAATAATGCACAGTTCGCGAAACATAAAATTATTGGTATCTGTTCGTAAATGTAATATATAAAGCAAACGAATGTTATTCTCTTCTGGCTTGTAGTGCTTCGAAAATAATTCCACAGATGGTGCGCACAACATTTCAGCGCGCTTGTCTGAGCCGCATTTGTTTCTCAAGCGGTAGCGTTTTTGTAAAGTTGACTGTTCTTCTATTACTAGCTCGGAACGCCACGAATTTCATATACATTTCTTCAAATTACTAGAAAAAATAATTAAACAATATTAGCAAAATTTCTGTATGCTTTTGGAATTAATATCAAACACGTAAAGAAAGCCGGGTTGGAGAGGAGGGGTTAAGACGTGAAAAAAGATTTTGAAATTGCGTTTCGTTAGGATAGAGATCGTTTTAAACTATCTTTAATTTTGAACACCTATACATTTCTACTTTAGCACGAATTATAGTTACTAACACTAAAAACCGCTGTTTTATGACCACATAAAATAAAATGTATTAATAAATCTATGAGC
The DNA here is from genome assembly GCA_002778355.1 of Clitarchus hookeri. Classification (NCBI taxonomy): domain Eukaryota; kingdom Metazoa; phylum Arthropoda; class Insecta; order Phasmatodea; family Phasmatidae; genus Clitarchus; species Clitarchus hookeri. The sequence continues at coordinate 1,307 of NQII01003296.1, forward strand.
TCATTCTTATCCGCGTATTTCCTGCTAGTCTGATGTGCACCGGCAGTGCACTCAGAATAGCCAACGTAATATTAATTTTCTTTCGTTCATGTATCAGCTGATACAGGTTCTGTAAATGGCACGTTGTTTGTTTGGAATACATATTTTGCCACTCACTGACTGTCAGAATCTGGCCAACTTATATGAAATGAAGTGTAGGCCATATAAAAGTACGAATTTTTAAATGTGACAGACACTTATTTTGAGAATGGCAGCAATAAAAGAATTTTAGCTTATTGTGATATATCTACAAAGCTATGTAATAGATTTTATCTTTTCTTTGTATACTGGCAGTGTACAATCATCTAACGTACTAATNTTTTGCCACTCACTGACTGTCAGAATCTGGCCAACTTATATGAAATGAAGTGTAGGCCATATAAAAGTACGAATTGTTAAATGTGACAGACACTTATTTTGAGAATGGCAGCAATAAAAGAATTTTAGCTTATCGTGCTATATCTACAAAGCTATGTAATAGATTTTATCTTTTCTTTGTATACTGGCAGTGTACAATCATCTAACGTACTAATATATAACTTTTTGTCCTCCACGAAATAATGGAGGTGTAATGCCATATCTCAGTTATAAAACAAGCTATTTTCACCAAATTGTTTACACAAGTATCGTTATGGTAGGCCATGAAAACTTACGAATTTTAAGTTTCTGAGTCACTTAATTTCAAAATGACGGCCCCGTAAATATTTCAGGTTAGTAAATCCTATCATTTGAAACATTAGACTGATTATATTCGTAGTTTATGCTCGAATCCGACTTTTGTAATTCAGGATGTTTGCACACCAGCTAATGGTAAGAGGTTTTCTGGGATCGAGTCCCTCGTAAGGTATGTGTGCCTTTGTAATTATCTAACTACTTTTGCATATATTTCTGGTTTCATCTCTAATGATATTTCTTTCATCGAGACAAGTCCTATCCACCAACAGAGCTTTTAAGAAATTATTTAAAAATTAGTTGCAGCTATGATGAGGAAAGTAGGCTCATTAGCTATATAAGTAATTACCTGTTTTGTTTGAGATGCGTTGATTTGCCCACCTGTAGTGGTTCGTTAAAGTCCTAAGATTTTCCGAATACCGTTTTCCATGTACTAATATTTGCTCTTAAATACGCAAAGATCATATTTTAAAACATTTCCTTGGTAAATATTTAAACTCTCAAAATAATTTTAAACTCGACCTTTAATTCAGTTTTTAAATAATCTTCACTGTGTCAAAATATTTTACTAACAAGAAATTTAGTTTTTCTTAGCTCCTGCGATTTTTAATACTAGTTATTAATTGTTGGGTAGTACTTTAATTACTGTGTAAACCGACGGTAGTATATTATTGATGAAGTAAGTACATTGGCGTAGACTATTTATACCTCTGCTTTTTTTAATCGCCCCTTTGTTTTATGTTTCTCATGAAAGTTTTTAACTGATTTTTTTTTTACAAAACTCTACTATCCTTATTTTACATGGCTTGGCCCTGTTAAAATCCTGTCTGGTTGTTTTACGACTTGAATGTTTAAAGATCCATTATAGGTTTTATTGCTATGGACCATTTCTAGGTATGTTTATTGGATTAAAAATTATAGTCACAGTATTTTTATTGTTCTTTATGTGTGGGTAAATAATATTTGCTGTTAATTCTTATTAATCAGTGGATCCTCCAGTGCCTGATATTCCGTACCAGGTTCACCAACGACACAATTGCCCAGCTTGTCAAGACACAGACATATTGTATGACACTCGTAGCTTATAGGTATTTTTACAATTTGTAAAGGGGATGTATGTCGTTTAACTTTAAAAATAGTACAACGTCGGTAAACATTCCTGAAAACCGGGACGCATCAAACTTATTTCTCATATAATGGTACACAAACAAAAAAAAATGTAAGAAAAAATTTACTATCGATATGTTATATAAGGTAACAATTTCGAAAATAAATTTCACAAATTATTTTAGCAAATTTTTCCAACAAGCTATTTTTTCTTGTGGTAGTTTCTTTGAAAAGATATTAACTTGAAGATCTGGTTTGGAATAGCATTACAAATTTTTTTCCTTTTAATTGATTTGAAATTATAATTTTAAATAAATTCTTTCTCTCTCTCTCTCTCTCTCTCTCTCTCTATATATATATATATATATATATATATATATATCGTTTTTTTCGTCAAGGGAGGTGATATGGAGCTCAACCCCGTTTTTTATACCCTAAGTTTGGCATAAATTAGTATAATTGTTGTAAATTATCTATTAATTATGAAAAAATTAGTATTTACCGTCAAACATTATACACTTTATTATATTACAGAGATAAATTTCTCCTGGTATTTGTCGTAATTAATTTGTAGGGAGGTAATGCTGGCATTACCTCCCTACCTTCCGTTCAGTCATTGTAACACTTCTCCTTGAAGAAATTCCTCAAAAAAAAAATGTTTAAATTACTGCCGTTAGGTGCATATAACTGTCGGGTCTTACATAAGCTTATGCGGGTGGCCAATAATAATAATAATAAAACAGAAGAAGGCGCGAAAAGGAAAGTTGTTTCTCAGTTATGTTAGGAGAATTTATAAACTACCTTTACGTAAACACAATTAATGTTATTTTTAGTTTAATTATTACCTTTTTCTCTCATGGTCACATCATAANTTGTCACATCATAAAAAAGGTTCAATAATTTGGACTGCCTATAATGAGGCTTTATTTAAACCAGTTTTTGTGACGTCAGGAGAAAAATATTTGCAGATAATCTGGTGAGAGAAAGGAAACTGTGCTGCTGGGAAAAATCGTGAGAAATTCCTGTAAGAGGTGTGTTAAAAGCGTACCATTTTTCACAACAGTTTATGAGCCGTTTAAAGTCGTATTCTATCCTGCGGGATTTTAAGGGAGTGGAATGGAGGGGAAGTATTTACGCCACATGGCTGGCCGGGCAGAAGTATCGTGTGTTTCCCCAGACTGGTATCCGTTCCGCGTCAATGACGTCCCTTCTCCCCTTTCAAGCGTACATCAACTGAAAGCTAGTCGTCTGCTAAATCTCGGCCTGCACATGCCACTTATCCGGACTGGGATCGAAAGTATCCCGAAAATATTGCCATATATAACGGAATGAAAATTAAATCGTGCTCTCAATGATCCGTGATGCATTCTCAAACATCTGTATTCAGATTTAACACACCATGATATATGAGTACTGAGAAAGCATGAATTGTATAGTATACTCGCGGTATCTTCGCACATTTGAATATAAACATTGAAAAACCAACCCATAAATGACATGTATGGTTGTTTGTAGCCCACTTTCCGAAGGAAATAAAGGCTTATGAGATCACTTTTCTGTCTGTGTGTCTGTTTATGTTTCTGTGTGCGTCTGTGCGTGTGTGAGTCCCCACTTTTCAATGTTTGAATGTGTGGACCGAATTTCAGAAAACTTGGTACACATATAGTACATAGAGAGTATACCGAACTTTTAAAGTTTTCTGCCACATCGGGCACTTACTTTGAAAATTGTGGCCATTTTTAAATTTGAGGTAATATGTAATATTTTGGGAACCATTCAACCGATTTAAACCATATTCTGTATGCTTACAGAGCATCAAGTAAGCATTACATTTTGACATGAATATTTTTGGTCCGCCATTTTGTAAAATAGCACGAAATTAAGAAATCAAGATTTTTCATTATATCTCGAAAACTAATAAACTAATTCTCACCCAATTTGGCAAGTAAGAAAACTATGACAGGCCAATAAAAGTATTTGATTGAACTTGATTAGCAACTTACTTTCAAAATGGCAGTCGTACACTTTTTTTGGGTTTATTTGGTATATCTGTCATACCATTTAAACCATTTTGACCAAATTTTTTATACTGAAGGTATTTGGTAGAAGCATAATATATACCAACACATAACAACTTTTGTCGGTCATTTTCGAAGCTACCGCCATACGAATAAATAGTTATTATGTCATATCTCAGTAAAAAAATTTACCGATTCCTACCAAATTTGGCAAACAAGTAGTACTGATGCAAATTATGTTAAGTTATACGTTTTACGTATGCCAGGTACAAGGTTGCCATACAGAAATTTAAGCTTGGAATTCTATATCGTCGAAATTATGTAATTAATTCCAATATAACTTTGTTTACTGGCAGTAAATATAACATATATCAACTGTATCTACACCGATCATATTTTTTCCCCAGATTTTGCAAGATAGCACTATGCGAATAAATAAAATTTTTATGTCAGATCTCGGGAAAGAATTGACCCATTGTATCAAATTTGGCAAACATTACTGCGGAAGATGATGTAAAATTGCATGTTTTATTTTGTAAGTCCAGCATTTATTTTCAAAGTGTAGGACATTTAGTTATTTTAGCTTTAAATAATATATCGGATAAACCATGAAATTATTTCCAACTTTCATTATATTTTGGCAGTAGATATTACAACTCTCCAATGTATCTATAAAATAAACTTTTGTCCGCCATTTTGTAAGATATCACCATGCGAATAAAGAAAGTTTTTACGTTACATCTCAGGAAACAATTAACCGATTCCTATCAAATATAGCAAACAAGTATTACTGAGGCATATAATGATAAGTGGTATGTTTTAACTATGTCAGACTTTTATTTTCAAAATAGCCGCCATGTAGCTATTTTTAGCTTAGAATGCTATATCGTCGAAACAATGTATCAATTCCAATTTAACTTTGTATGCNCCGCCATGTAGCTATTTTTAGCTTAGAATGCTATATCGTCGAAACAATGTATCAATTCCAATTTAACTTTGTATGCTGGCAGTAGGTATAAAAACTATCAACTCTATCTACACAAACCATCTTTTGTACTCCATTTTTTNTAACTTTGTATGCTGGCAGTAGGTATAAAAACTATCAACTCTATCTACACAAACCATCTTTTGTACTCCATTTTTTAAGATAGTGACATGCGAATAAATAAAGTTTTTCTGACATATTTCGGTAAACAATTCACAGATTCCTACCAAATTTGGCAAACAAATAGTTCTGTAGCAGATAGTGCAGACTGGTATGTATTAAGTAGGTCAGGTACTTATTTTAAAAATGGTGGCTATATAAATATTTAAGCTCAGTATAATTTATCAACGAAACTAATTCCAATTTAAGTTTGTATTATGAAAGTGCCTATTACAATCACCAAATATGTCTATGGAGCGTCTCACTTCTTTGTAATTAATAAAAAATTATTTTTTTATCTCATGTAAGAGGAAACAATCATCCCATTCTTACAAAATTTGCCAAAGATGTACTGCGGTAGGCCATTTTAATATATGTATTTTTTAAGTGTGGCACACTTTTTTTTCAGAATGGCTGCTATAAAATAATTTTAGTTTTGTATGCTATATCTACGAAGTAATTTAATCTATTTTAACTTAACTTCTTATATTGGCAGTAGAATGTGCTACTTCATAACTTTGTTGTCCTTCATTTATGAAGATCGCTATATGGAAATTGTAGAGGTTTCATGCCATATCTTGAGGGCCAATCAACCGATTCCCACCAAATGTTACACTGGAACTTTTCAACTAATTTTTAGCAAATTGTGTACACCATAAATGCTACGAAAGTCCATGTAAACATGCACGGTATAAATGGGTCAGACAACAATGTTCATAATGGCGGCGTGTTAAATAATTTTGGTAAGTTTGCCACATATAATAAAAATTTAATCACATTCAANCGTGTTAAATAATTTTGGTAAGTTTGCCACATATAATAAAAATTTAATCACATTCAACCAAAAATTTATATGCAGACATTATACATTAAAAATATCGTACATAGAGCCTCATTTTTTTTTTTTTTTTAATTTTTGTACGACAGCCTCAAATAAGAAAATAAAATTTTTTATACCATATCTTAGGGATCAAAAAACCGATTTCCACCAAATTCTTTACACAATTAGCGCTACAGTAATACAAGTAAACTTACATGTTTTAAGTGGCTCACTTATTTATTTTCAAAATGACGGCTCTCTTAATATTTAGGTTAGCAAACCCTATAATTCCAAATATTCTTATTAAATCCGAAATTGATGATGCAAATCTGACGTCCATAATGTAGTAACTTACAGTGCATTGCATGCTAGTTTGTTGGACGAGATTTTCTGGGTTCAAATCTCGAGTAAGGCACGTGTGTATTTGTTATTGTCTGACTACTGTTGCATACATTTCTGGTCTTTTTTCCAAAGTTATTGCTTTCAAACAGAAGGCAAGTCCTACCTGCCAACTAAGTTTTAAAAAACTTGTTTAAAAATTAATTGCACCCATGTTGAAGAAAGTGAGCTAATTAGATATATCAGTAACTTCTTGTTTAAACATTTAATATATTAGAATAGTTATATACGTCTGTAAACATAAAAGTATCTTACTTTCAGTTAAGTTGAACTTTAACTTATTATTTATCTATGAATTATAACTTTTCATTTTTAATTTATATATATATATATAACCGAAGGTAAATAGAGTGAATTAGTAATGCCTAGAAATAAATAGTTCTTATACAAAATATTATTAAAGTGAGTGCGCACGAATGCGATGCGTTGGCCTTTCGTGTAATTATTTAGACTTAGTTCAGCTTTGTTTGACTAAGGCAGAGGAAGGGCCTGGAAACAAAACTTTTACGCAAGGCTTCAGAAAAGTTGGAAGTAACCGTGAGTTGGCATAAAACGCGTTTTTTTACACATGCGTGGTAGCTATCCTGCAATTTATTTTTCAGGAAAAAAAAATCGTAGGTAATTTTCCAACTCTTTACAGTAGAATATATATTCTGTGTTAACATATTTGTTCGTGGTAAATTTTCAACGTCATGTATACGTTTAAAACTTCCATTACTATTTAGGAGGTTTACATCGTGGCATGTTTTTAATCCGGTGTATGATCCTGACAGTTTTTTATATAGACTGATTCTAAAATCATGGGACAAACATTGAAGGGTGGTAGAGCTCACTAAAACAAACAATTATTGTAGAAGAATATATGGGCGGGAGTGACGCATTGAGGCACAAACACAAAAATAACACATGAAATGCAACACAGTGATTATTTACAACGTTGCCGCTAAATGCCTTTTTACAGCAATGTTAAAAATAATTCCTCAAAATTGCTACCACCGACAGTAATGCAAGCTTGGTAGCGTCGGTGGAGTGATTGGCGAACAGATTCAAATACGCCGGATATTTCACGCACGCCACTATTGTCAGCCAATCACTCCATATGTAGAGGTCGCCAAGCATGTGTGACTGTTGGTGGATGCATTTCCAGCAACTGTTTTAACATTTTCTGTACGGAATCACTCGTTACGTATGTTGCTAATAAACATTTTATGTTTCCGTTAATGTGTTATGTTTTTGTGTGTTTGTGCCTCAACGCGTCACTCCCGCCCATACATTCCTATACAATAATTGTTTGTTTTAGTGAGCTCTACAACCCCTCAATGTTTGTCCCATGATTTTAGAATCAGTCTGTATAGTTGACCACTATTGAGATACGGTGTCCTCGTCATCAGAAGCTTGCCTTTTTTCTCGCCAAGGGTCTGCGTGTGGCAGATGTCTAAAAATGGTTTTACCCTTTTCAAGCGGCGCCTTCCCTAGTTATGTTTGAAGCTTATGCCAAATACGTATAGTTCGCGCATACAGATCACTCAAGTGCATGCTACTACAGAGTCGCATATGCACAGAGTCAGTTGTAGGTCGTAATTTATAAGCCCACGTCATCGTCATTTTGCGGTATCGTATATTTGGCTCGTAAATTGTCTAAGTCCAGTGAATGCTAAGACTTTATAAAAATACGGTCATCGATTAGTACGGGTTGCATCGATCAGTTTGAACGATTTACGTACAAAACGGAGTGGATGTTGGGATGATCGTGATTAGGGTTCGAAAGTAAATTGACAGGGAGGGAATGTTTATGGCGCAGTTCGATAAATATTCTTGCGTCATGATAACGCTGGAAAGAGAAAAAGAAAAAATATTGCCTAGAAGCGACTGTTTACATATTACTCGTAAACATCCATCTCTTATATTGGAATTTTCATAAATACTTATACACGAAATTATCATCGGGAAATAATTTATTTATTCCGTGCAACAGAACGTAAATATTATAAGCGTTGATAATACCAGTCTCTCACATCACTCCTGATACAACCCCAGCATTCCGTGCAACGGAAGCTCAAGGGCTCCCCTCAACGAGAGAAATTCAAGCAACTGTAAAAGTACGGGGAAGTGTGCAATCATTTGTGACAGGAAAAGAATTCTGCCCCAAGGCAGGACAATGAACGCGGCTGTTTTCTTTGAGACGATGAGAAAGTTCCACAGCGCAATTCAAAACAATAGGCGTGCCGAGTTGTGCAAGGCAGTTGTTTTGCATCTCGACAACTCAAGGTCTCATTATGCAAACGTGACGTAAAATACTGTATGGCTGCCAAATTTTGACGGGAGTCAACTCATCATACAACTCTGACTTGCACTCAATATTTTTCTCGCCGTCCAGGATATTGATGACTTTGATTTATTGAGCGCGGATCACCAAGAGATAAAGACATATGTGGCAGTTTTTAGCGCCGATGGAATGCGATAGTAGGGGAAAGATTAGCACTCCGAGAAAACACACCTGACAACGGAAATATCCGTCACGTTTTACATATGAAAAAAACTGGGTTTGTCTACGACGAGAACCGCATCCTGTTTACCGTGATACACTGAGAAATGTGTTTGTTGAATATAACAAAATGTGTTTGGCGCAACCACATTAAATTGTTTTGTAGGGACAATTAATTATATTTTGTGTTGAAAAGAAATTATTGTGTTGTTCTTATTCTGTTGCCCCAAACTTGTAAGGTATTTGGTGCAACTAAAATGAGTGGAGAGTGAAGAGTTTTGGGTGGGTCTCAACAGCGATGTCTTGAGAGCCGATGAGGGTGATTGAGGTAAGCATTGAGCAGCGACTGAATGAAAGGGTGGGAAAAACGGGAGATCCCCGAAAAAAAACCCGCCAACCAGCGGCATCGTCCGGTGCGATTCCCACATGCGAAAATCCAGGATTGACCCGGCCGGGGATTCAACCCGGTTTGCCTTGTTGGGAGGCGAGCAGGCTAACCGTTCAGCCACCGCGGCCCTGGTGGTTCAACTAAAGATTTGTAAAGTTCTATGTACATTCAACAGTTTCTGTTATTATAAAAAATTGAAAGCATGACCGTATTTCAAACACACAACTCTTGCACACTAATGCTACGCATCAGCAACCTCGACTAAAGTGACAGCTGACCATGTTGTATTGTTTTAAAACATACCATTGCGTGATGCAGGACAGGTACGTAAATAAAATATTTTCAAGTTTTACGTTTTTGTTCTATGTTGAACTTATTTCGCAGGGAGTGTTTATATTATTATTAATAATCAATGATTCCATTAAAAAAAAAATTCAGTTGTTACAATCTTTATTGCCACAAAAAAAAACCAAACTCTTGAGCTGTATTTTCGAAAGAAACCAATCAAATGTCCTGATTACCATACAGCCAATCAAATAAATGCTAGTACAGGACCAAGCTGACTTTGTTGCCGCCACGTATTCGGTAATAGTAAACATATGAGACTACTGAAGCTAACCAAATGCTTTTTCACTCCAAATAAAGTATTAACTGACTCTGTGTTGATATTTATAATCTCAACGGCAGCCAAACTGATCAGTTGGACGCACCTGTAAAATAGTTCTGGCACTGGTTGGATATTCACGTAGAAGTACCAAATAATAGTTTGGTGACATATTTACGGCTTTCCGAAAATAGGTCAGTACGGAACTACAGGCGACTACAAGTATATGTTATGTTTCTCATCATCTAGGAGTGTTGCATTGGAATGTAGAGTATGTTTTGTGTACTCTTTGTTCTTGTAGATTATTAGTAAATTAAAAACAACTTCTCTCCTTTAATCTCAAATCCGTACATAGTTTTTAGATTATCTTCGTAACACCTATTTGTTTATTCGCAGAATGCTGAAAACGCTACTAACACTTATATAGTTTGTTCATGGTATACTGAGCACTTTTGAAAGTCCTGCTTAAAATCTGAATGTGTGCGCATTGTGTATTATTCCGCCATATGTAAATTAACATTGTCATGGGCCTGATCACTTTATTCACATGTTGGTCAAACGAAGCTGTGGAATTATTGAAAAAGTATATATGTTACAAACTAAGCTTATTCTTACACTTATGTTCATAAAAAACAGAAAGCAAAAAAAAAAATCATTTCAGTTTTCACAAATGATAACCTGACACTTATAATGCAACTTTAAGTCACGGGGGCCGCGGTGGCTGAGTGGTTACCTTTCCCGCCTCNCCTGACACTTATAATGCAACTTTAAGTCACGGGGGCCGCGGTGGCTGAGTGGTTACCTTTCCCGCCTCCCACAAATTCGAACGGGGTTCCATCCCCGGCCGGGCCACTCTCGGATTTTCGCATGTAGTAATCGTGCCGGACGATTACACTGGTCGGCTGGTTTTCCCTGCGATCTTTCATTTCCTCCCTTTTCATTCTGGCGCTGCTCCATACTCAACTCAATCACCCTTGTTGGCTTTCAAGACCTCGCTGTTAACGGCCGCCCAAATCTCTTCACTCACTTTAAGTCATGAAACCACTTTCCTNTGTTGGCTTTCAAGACCTCGCTGTTAACGGCCGCCCAAATCTCTTCACTCACTTTAAGTCATGAAACCACTTTCCTTGGGTTGTTAACAACTTTAATTGGCGCATACCAATCAGTTTGCCCGTGAAAGCATATGAAGGTACGGACAGTGGCATTATAAAAGTGTTTATTTAAAGTGTTCAATTAATCGTTAACAGATTATTATGTCAAACATTCAAGCAAAAATAATAACGTGGGAAGAACAAGTACGTGCATAGACAGCTTAAAAATACTAAGAGTCTGTGGACACAATTTGTTTCTTGATTTTAATATCAGGAGTGTTTGTATTTAGTGAAAATAGGTTATACGTTTTATTTTCTGTTTACAACAAGAAGCTGTTAAGTTAAATGCACCACCCTTATTTTCTCACAAAACAAAAAAACATAATTCAATTTCTAAAAATATTTGTCCGTTAAATGACAAAGAAACAGAGTGGGCATTGAACATGCCAGCTAATCATTAACCTTATCGTGAGTGATCTGAAAATATCAAAGGATGTACGGCGGTTGAGTCTACTTTGCATGTGTGTGTACCAGCGGTACTGATGTCGTATTTATTTCGAATGAAGGGTAAAACGACCATTTGGGACTCATTGTTCCCCTCATGATGCGAAAAAAAAGTATTTGGCGTAAACTTGGATTCCACTTTTCATTTTCACGGAAAAAATAACTTATGTGTGTGTGAAAGAGAAGGAGCTTCGCGTAGACTCAATTTAATACCATAAATTTAATAAATGAAAATATTAAATTTAAGCCGAGGATTAAATATAACTTATAAACATAAATACTATTCATGCAAATCGTTTAAACAAAATCAGTTAAATTATTCCAAAGATTTTATACAAGTATTTTGCAGGAGGATGTTTTTTTGGAATATACTATCCCATCTTTAAAAATTTGCATATATGAATTTGGTGAAGAACTGAAGTAATTGGTAGAGTCCCATGTCTTATTTTGTGTGCACTATCATCTTGAACTACAAGAAAAAACCNTGAAGAACTGAAGTAATTGGTAGAGTCCCATGTCTTATTTTGTGTGCACTATCATCTTGAACTACAAGAAAAAACAGTTTCACTGCTTCAGCAATTGTGTGCAATTGTCTGCAAAACATGTTTTTTACTTATGTTCTATATATAACGTCAACAAGTTCCAAAATATCTGATCAAAGTGAATATTTATTAGCACTCATTATGTAGTGCTTCTAACTTTGTTTTAGTTTTGTTCAAGGCCGTTTTAAGGATCTATAGATGTCATATACATACAACGCTAAACGTTATTATGTATAGTCCATTCGCGGTTTATTCACACTTTTTTAATCAAACCTTTGAAAAATCACCCCATGCATTACGTGATTAGTTATTTCCTAAATATGCCAGTTATCACAATCGTTTTATACTTTTGTTCACATGGCAGTATCTTATTTTTAGTTCAATTAAATCTTTGCCTGTATTTTAATTATATGTTTCAATATTTAATTTATAATAAATATGAATATAATCACTGCAAAAACATGTGTGTTGGTAGCGCCTAAAAATAAATAGTTATCATTAACAAAAAATTAATTACAACTGAGTGCGCACGAATTCGATTCGTTGTCCTTTGGTGTAAATTTTTAGACTTAGTTAAGCTTAGTTTGCACGAAGCGGAGGAATATCCTGGAAGTAGAACTTCAGCAGGGCTTCAGAAAAGTGTGAAGTAACCGTGAATTGATTATACATATTATTTCTACCATTTCCGAAATATGTTCCGTGTTTATTAAAATTGTATTCTAATAACTGCACTCCATAGCACGTTTTTTGAAGTAAAGTGTGTGGAAATGTCTTTTAAAGTTCCCGAGAAATAAGAGGAATTATCAAATCGGTGACTGGAAAATTGCTCTTAATCTGTGTGTTTTTTTTTCAACGCAATTCCAACAGACTCGATTTATTTTAATGGCGACATTCAGGTTTAATAGAGAATATACATTAGATAATACCATTCCGAATATAGTTCTCAGCATTGTACGTACTTCCTAATTTACAATTTCTGATATCCTTGTTAAGGATTAGAATTACTAGAAGCTGGATTTATTAGAGGACAACATACACCTACATAAATGGTTACAGACAGAAATACGACTGCATAGTCCACTTTACAAATAACGTATACTAGGTAGTAAAAGTACTCCCCTAGTTATTTTCATTTTAATTGGACAAATGTATTGTTTTATAAGAAANTAGAAATCGAGTAAAAAAAAAAATAGGATAGTAGACAGTAAGCAAACGTAATAGTATTAATTTATTTATTTACGTCCATGTGTCACGGCTCAACTTATTTAATTTGATACCCGAATGACACAACAACTTTTGCATCATTATAAGATGGTATCTCCTGCTGACCTTGTTTTGTACTGTTGCACAGCGATGGGGACAATTGGCGGCCGGTACCTCCAACTGTCTCCGTGCTACATTAATTCATATTCCCCCAAACTTGGAAAGGGGGTGTGAGCAAATTTTATGTGTTAAACGTTAAAGATAGTTTTATTTAGGTATGTTTTGTGGTAAAATCGTGTCGTGTTCAATTAGCAAGAACTCTAAAATTTTTAGTACGAAAGTATAACCTTTAAATAAATTACTTAAATTATTTTCATTAAATAATTTTTTCACACCATTATATAAACATTTTTATGCTATCATATTGGCGAAAAACAGCTGTATTGTTTATAATACTAAATTTCAACCTTCAATGGAACATAAACATTCAACGTTAATATTGAAATAGTCTGTCCACTGTTAAATTTGAAATTATTGAAAAGTAACACAGATATTTTTAATGTGTTTTAAAAGAATAATTAATTTTTAAAAATGTATTTTAATGGTGTAACAACTGTATACAATTATTAATTTGACCTTAAAGCATTTTAAATTATAAACTTATTCATATTTATGTTGACGTAAAATACTCTCCAAAATAACTCATCTAAACATGATCAAACTAGCTTCTTCTTGATACGTATATTCAGCACTCCCACTTGCCATCATTCCAGCAGCAGTTAGGAGACGTACTGTCTAGACATGACGTCACAGTACACACTTACCAACCATCTCCNAATTAATTTTTAAAAATGTATTTTAATGGTGTAACAACTGTATACAATTATTAATTTGACCTTAAAGCATTTTAATTATAAACTTATTCATATTTATGTTGACGTAAAATACTCTCCAAAATAACTCATCTAAACGTGGACAAACTAGCTTCTTCTTGATACGTATATTCAGCACTCCCACTTGCCATCATTCCAGCAGCAGTTAGGAGACGTACTGTCTAGACATGACGTCACAGTACACGCTTACCAACCATCACCAGCCCAAATAAGATNAGACATGACGTCACAGTACACACATCACCAGCCCAAATAAGATTTACAGCATAGATTAAATAAAGTACTAGTACAGAGTGGACACTCAATGTTATCCAATGTGCATGTTTTTTTTTTCGCAATCACTATAAGAAAACGCCAACTTGACAAACAGACAATCGAATTTGCTACTTCTTTAAAATTCAATTGTGGTACTTATAACTATTCATAACTTGTTCACATAAAATGCTTAGCCAATTACTTGCATTTCCAGTACATATGGCAAACAATTGTTGAAAAATAGTTAGAAATTTCGTTGTTTGCAAGCCAAGTACCTGCTGCTTTTTTCTAGATATAGATGCTAAAAATTACTTTATTTTAGTTGCAATATTTTCAGAGTAATGTATTTTTACATTACCGGTCCTTCTTTCTATATTTTAACCAACATAATTAATTTTAACCAATTCTGGACTTTGTTGGGATGTTTCCATCGTGTGGTTTTCCTTAACATTTTCTGTGTTTTTTCGCTTTTAAAAATGACGTAGTATTGGCTTACGGAAAAAAATGTAAATAATCACTCATTCATATTATTTCAGTAGAGCAAAAATAGTTTCCAATTTTCATTGGACAAAACGGGTATAGAAGTAACATTGACTGCAATAGAATTAAACAAAACAATTCCAACGTAAGATATATATTAACACTGCCCGCATTATTAAAAACCAATACTGGAGTAAATTAATTATTTACTCATAAATTCACTCCTACACATACTTCCTGAAACAAAGCCACGCCATTTTNAAAATGACGTAGTATTGGCTTACGGAAAAAAATGTAAATAATCACTCATTCATATTATTTCAGTAGAGCAAAAATTGTTTCCAATTTTCATTGGACAAAACGGGTATAGAAGTAACATTGACTGCAATAGAATTAAACAAAACAATTCCAACGTAAGATATATATTAACACTGCCCGCATTATTAAAAACAAATACTGGAGTAAATTAATTATTTACTCATAAATTCACTCCTACACATACTTCCTGAAACAAAGCCACGCCATTTTTATGTCTGTCATGAATACCATTCTGAAAGTCGTGAAATGCACAACAAAGTGTATGAAAAATAGTTAAAGGGATAAACAATAATAATTAAAAAAATTTCTTGCATAAAATTATAATAGACTACGTTGAAAATTAAGACGTTTTCTATGTAAGCAAATATTTAATAAGACATTTTATAATTAAATGTAATTTTTTTTTGTCTGTAAGGTTTGATCTTGCATATAGCGATTTGAAAATGTGTTCAGCCGTGTCCTCTAAGAGTGTTCACCTCCTGCTCTACAGTATACACATAAACCCTCAAAAGTTAGATTTACTTACAGCTTACCTCATATTTATAGTCTTGTTACAGAAGAAATTATGCTTGTATGGTACGTTGCAGAGTCGGGTGATCTTTTGTCTTCATAGAACTTCATGATTGTATAGTATTTTTATTGTAGTTGTATAATTTATATACTGGAACCAAAAATATTTGTTTTAATTTTTTTCCGGGAATTCGGATAAACATTTTTCAGTATCGCATTTTATAGACCCCGAAAAAAATTACGCAACTAAAAAAATTACTAAATTAACCGAGGAGAGATAGATTCCAGCTTTGTTATTTAATGATGAATTTATTTTTACTTTACCCAAATTTTTTAACGTTACGAATACCACAAGCGAAACTGTCCAGAGCTACGTTGTAAAAGGTAATTTAATTTATTTTAAAAATTTGTTTTACTTCTTGAAAATAAAATCCATACGCCAACTTTTCATAATTATAAATTTTTTAATAACTCTGTTGTTAAATCTGGAAATATTGTTTTAGCATTTTTTCTTATTGATAGCATTTGTAAAGCATTTAGGCGATATTGGCACATAGTGTTCCTCAAAAATGTCTTACCATTTTTAAAGCGAAAAAACCACGTTCTGCTTCAGCAGTTGTCATTGGCGTGATAAGTAATAAACGAAGTAGTTTAGTTACTTCCTGAAATGTGTCCTCCATGTGGTTCATGATGAAATTTAACAACTATATAGTGACGTGAATTTGCCGAAAATCCTGTCTTTCATACAAAACAGAAAGTTCTGTTTTGAGTTTTTTTTTTGTTAAAAACAAGATAAGTTGTCACCGAAATATCTAATAGTTTTTCATGAAATATATATGAATAAGCAGCAAAGTTTCCTCCGCCTAACAATTCAAACGCATCATAATGCTCCGAGTTTTCGAACCTGTCTTTTGCGTGAGTGATTATTACGTCATGAACTCCTTTTGCAGCCGTACTTGAATCTTCACACCTACATCGTTTAGGTGCACTTTCAGTCATTTCGTTAACTTTTAGGTCACTGTAAGTAGTTTCAATGCTACCTCGCATTTGTACAGCTTGTACAATACACTTCATCCCATTTTTAATACTAAAAGAATCCGCTTGACGAGACTATACTTGTTGGAATAAAATGTTAACATGAGGCATGATTCTGTGAAAAAATGAGAGCTAGAAATTGAATTAAATATTCTTAAGAAAATGACGGAACTCACGGGCCTTAGTTTCTTTGCTCTGGTTACTCTCTAATGTTTCAAAACACCCAATTAAAGCATCCCTATTTTCATAGACCATATTTATAATTCGAGACTTAAAATTCGACCTTGTTTGAGATGCCCTTGGAATCTTACATGCCACTTTCCCTTCTANCGAGACTTAAAATTCGACCTTGTTTGAGATGCCCTTGGAATCTTACGTGCCACTTTCCCTTCTAATACATCCAGTCGTTTGGGTGAATTTGGAAAAAGACTTGTATGCCCTCCATGCTATAGAAAAATACTCTGGCAAGTTTATTTTGTGAGGCACACTGACTAATCATCAAATTTAACTGATGTGCTGAGCAGTGTATGAAGCGGGTATTACTAAAAATATATGTTATTTTAGCTTGTACGCCATTTATTTTTCCGCACATGACTACAGCCCCATCAAAACTTTGTGCTATAAGTTACTCCTTACTTTCACCGAATACCGGACATATTTCATTAAGGATGAATTCTGAAATAGTTATTGCATCTTGCCCTTCTAGATTAAAAAATCAGTAATTTTTTTTTTCATAAACTTTTCCACAAAATTCACATCTTAAAACTAAAACAGTTCAAGTTCGATCTGAAATGTCGGATGTAACATCGGCAATGAGAGCGACATAATTAGCCGAATCATTTTGATATTTAAATGTTTCGTGACAGACCTCCAACCCACAATCCAGCAATTCATTTTGAATAGTTTTTGAAGTACCTTTAAATACGTTACTACTTTCCACATGATTATTGATAGCAGAGTCTATGCTACCGATTAAATAAATCAGACTTCTAAATATCCCCGGGTTATTTAATGTTTCCGATTCGTCATGACTTCTAAGCGCCAGTTCAAAAGCACCGCAAAATCACACACAATCAATAATCTTAGATAAAATGTAACGAATATTGAAACTGGTTCGTTATGTTTTTGTATTGACAAACAAGAAGCTGTATCAAGCTGAGTTGCCATGTTAACCTTGCCAATATCGGCCAGTTTAAGTACATTTGTGATATGTGCTTTGTTTTCAGGGTGTCTTTTAATATATTCTTTTAAGTGTCCTAAGTCTTTACCACCTTTCGTACTCCACGAGGGTTCTCCATGGAACAAAAACACATGGATAACAAAAAAGNGTGTCCTAAGTCTTTACCACCTTTCGTACTCCACGAGGGTTCTCCATGGAACAAAAACACATGGATAACAAAAAAGTGCATTTCTTACCGGACACCCGCAAATCCACGATGTTTCATCTTATATGTAGCAGCACCTTCGTGACGCNAAAAAAGTGCATTTCTTACCGGACACCCGCAAATCCACGATGTTTCATCTTATATGTAGCAGCACCTTCGTGACGCAAACTTGAGTACACATAGGTACTCTCGTTACAACACAAGGATGGCCCATAAATGAAAGGTGTGATTTTGATTCCGGTGTAGACTAGGTATTACTACTGAAAGCAAAAAAATGGGTGTGCTCCTGTTTTTTATTACATAAAAGTCATAAATAAGTAATAGGTACACTCATGGTGTAACTCAAATTTTTACCAATCACAACATTATAGTTATAGTTTATATATTATCCATAGGCGATTAATAAGGAAGTACAGGGAACTAAAAATTCTTCTTTATTTTGAACAATGGTTCTATTNCAAGGATGGCCCATAAATGAAAGGTGTGATTTTGATTCCGGTGTAGACTAGGTATTACTACTGAAAGCAAAAAAAATGGGTGTGCTCCTGTTTTTTATTACATAAAAGTCATAAATAAGTAATAGGTACACTCATGATGTAACTANAAAAAAATGGGTGTGCTCCTGTTTTTTATTACATAAAAGTCATAAATAAGTAATAGGTACACTCATGATGTAACTAAAATTTTTACCAATCACAACATTATAGTTATAGTTTGTATATTATCCATAGGCGATTAATAAGGAAGTACAGGGAACTAAAAATTCTTCTTTATTTTGAACAATGGTTCTATTAAAACATTTTTCCCCACAAAAACTTATATACGTGTATATGAATACAATTTTATTNTAAAACATTTTTCGCCACAAAAACTTATATACGTGTATATGAATACAATTTTATTAAAAAATTAAATGCTTTTTTTGAGTAACTTATGATTATTATACCATTTGTTATTGATAAGTTTAATCTCCTTTTTTATATTTTTATATGGCCATTACTATATCTTCGAGTACCCGCGATCGCTTCATTTGAAAATTTACATTACTTTAAATACTTTATATATACTTTTAATTAAGTTGAAAACAAAAATGTTTCCGTAGTTTAACAGTCCAAATAATTGCACAAAATTCAACTGACGTCGCGTTAAACAGACAGTTCGGAGCCTTCCCAAGCATATGCAGCAGGCAAAGATAATTGTACAGGTTGCCTGATTCCATATTCAGAAATTCAGAAGTTACTGCGGCGCCGGCCGAAAGAAGTGGAATGATGGTCAAACGGCTATCCATGATTGGGTGTGCGGCTTACATCACATCAAGGATAAAGTGGCTAGCGACAATATTAACTGGCAATGCCGCGTACCACTACGAAAGTTAAAAAATAAATCTTGAAAATGACCGTTATCCCAAAAATAATATGACCACGTCGCAAAATAAAATATCTGCGAACAAACTTACACAAAATGGCGGATAAAATCTAACTCATCACAAGCTGATGAAAGATTCCAAAGTTGAGACGACTACATGCTGTATGTGAGAAAACGAAGAGGAAGGAAACCTATATATATATATATATATATATATATATANCCGGAATTTGTTGTCTCGCGCGACTAATCAATACATAAATCGAAAGTCAAGAAGACATTTAATAATTCACAAATAAAATTTTTCATTTTAATAATTTAAAATTTAGAGTTTACAAAATATCATGTATCCAAATAATTAATCGACGTAAAGAAAAATATTTTTTTATACGAGAAACATAAAATACGAGTAATATGCACAGATAAATATTTAAACATTACAACATTTTCAGATGATAATTTTGTTTTACAACTTCAAGGTGAGCAGAACTAGAGCACGTTCCAAAAGTAAATAGAAAAATATTTGGCGAAACACCAAATAAATAAGAAAAGAATCAACAGAATTACATAGTGACATGAAACAAGTGCCAACACAACTGGCACACATCGTAAATCTTTTTATTGAAGTATCGTTTGTATCGACCTTTTTATTTTTTTAGCTTGTCGTATAATTAAGGTTGGTAACTGGTCGGCTTAATGACTAGATTTCAAGTTTCTCTGCGAATGTTTTTCGCACGAACGGTGTATCCAACAGCGCGCACACTGAATTAACTTTAAAAAAAAATTTTCACATAATACACACGAAATTTCGACACTGATAAGGATGGTCTTTTGATGCTTTCTGATGCCTTCTACGTTGGCTAGCTTAAAATATCTACACAATTAAATGAAAAAACCGAGTTTGTCGCAGTCTGCCAAACGTAATCACGAGGAGGTTTTTACGTAACCATCTACTTAAAATTCTCTCTCGAAAGTTGCACTTATTTTCTATTTCCTTCGGAAATGGAAGGTACTTGAAAATTGGCCTCGTATTTGGAGTTAATGAGATCGATCCCTACAGACTACATTAAGGACATCTTTTACGTCTTCACTGCATATTAATACGGGGTACATTACCTTTTTGAGAAACTTACCAATCGTTATCCATTACAATACAATTATAATTGGCTACATTAGATAAAAGGGAATGAAGATCGTTACTGTTATAATTAAAATTATTTCCTATAATTCTAATCAAGCATACGTGTGTCGTTTAAACTGCTACTACACGATTATGAAGCAGCTTGATGTCATAAAATTTTATAGCCTTGGTTTGTTCAGCACCCATCAAAGACCATCAAATGCAGAGTAATTTAAAAATAAATAAAATAAAATGTTTGCACAAATGCAAAGATCATTACAGGTAATAAAAAATCACCGTAATTTTCTCACCTAAATGTGTATTGTTATTTTTATGCGTCAGTGTATAATCTGTCATTCCAGATTGCTATGGGACCCGTGTAGGTTGTTATCACAGTTTTGTGTGTGTACGCGGGTGTGACGTCGACGAACACATGACATCTTAGAGAAATTTGGAAGATAAAACACTTCACGATGCACGGTATAAGCCGAAGAACAGCCCGGTAATCGACTCCTGTGCTCGTAAGTGATGAGTCACGCCGGGAGGGTTTCAAGTGATATATCGCCGAGATCCGGCCTTCTCATCAGTGCGAACGTCACGCCTTCGATTTCGCCTCGTCCACTCGAGTACATAACGTATTCTTCCAGGGAGGTGTCGTCCCCCACCGCCCCTGCATTTCTTCCCCTTAAGCGTGAGTTCCTCCGACTGCATGGCTTACGTCAGTGGCCGGAGCGCAAATTAAATGCCCGGCGCGAACGGGACGCAAAAGAGGGCGCCATGTGCTCTTGGCGGAGCACCGGGTTGCCCCGCGGGCGACNCAGCAGCCAGTCCACTCGAAGAGTGTATGGTAGCCCGCGATAATGAAAGTAGCTGCACCCCGCTCACACCCTATCGCCACAAACCCACCACCGCAGCCTCCCGCAAGCCTCAATAACTCAATAAGAGGCGCCTAGACGAGAGGCGGGGGTGGCTTTGTGTGGGAGTAGAGGGGTAGAAGACTCTGTGCACCACCGTCTCTACAGCATGAAACCAGATTACGGTGATTGGCCGAGCGTTCCTTCCCCGGCGCGGGTGATTGAATGTAATGTGCGAGGGCTCGAGGACTGCAGGCCCCCAACTCCTTGCCAAACAGCACCCTCTCCAAGGCCGAGCTACCCGAACCCACAGGAACCTCGCACGCGAAGGACCTCTTGCCTTTTAACGTAGGCCTGGAGGGGGAGAGTACCCTCTCGTTGTTATGTGGGCACGAGTGTCGCCCCAGTAATTGCATCACGAGGAGAAACGAGGGAGACAGATATGTCTGCACTCCTGCTAACCCCCCGTCGTGTGCACTCGCCGCAACTACCTCACCACCCCCGTCGCAATATCGACCTCAAGTACGGTGGGGGCCGCGGTGGCCAAGCGGTTAGACTGCTCGCCTCCCACAAAGGTGAACCAGGTTCAATCCCCGGTCGGGTTACTGAGGATTTTTCGCAAGCGAGAATCGTGCCGTACGATACCGCTGGTTGACGGGTTTTCTCGGGAATCTCCCGTTTCCCCCTCCGTTTCATTCCAGTGCTGCTCCATTCTCACCTCTTTTCACCCTCATCGGCTCACAAGACCTCGATGTTAAGAGCCGCCCAAATCTCTCCACTCAAGAACGGCGCCAAGCCTTCGACGTCGCCGATGTGGGTGTACTCGTAAGCGTGTGTGATGACCGACCAGTCTACGTCTATGTCGAACCACTTTGTGTTTGCTTATCTCGCGTACTTAATCTTTGCTTGATTTCTGGTGGCCCTACTTGGACAAAGATAACCAGCAACAGAAAAACCTCTTGATCAACTTATGAAAACGACGAACTGCCGTCTACCGCATAAAAATACAGTAGGTGTTTATTATTTTCAGTTTAACCCAGTGTTTTATGCGACTGATATCACATGAGCTCAAAATTATTTCGCACTGGTGTGACGTCATGACTTATAGCTTAGCCCTGGTGTGTAAGCGTAGTGCTAATTAAGTACACTCTAAATTCAAAACAGTGCGAAACCACTGATTCGCGATGAAATTAAATTACTCGAATAAGTGAAAATGGCTCAATTTAGAATCGGTGAAAAAAAACTGGTTGGTTCATAGAAACAATTTCAGTGATTGCATAAGTTACGGCCAATTGCATCCGACGAATTAAGTATTGTTCTTATTGAATTAAGACAAACCGTTACGAGAAATGAAATATTTCCAGTAGTCACTATTTATTTTGTGCTATTGAACGAAATTTTAAAAAAAGTTGCGGGGTCCTGGACTTGAAGCCACAGCATCCCGTTTCTAGACTCTTGCCTAATTAATTGCGCTACAACGCCAACGTCGGGTACAAAGGGGAAAATATATGTATTATCTACATTTATGTATCGAACATATGTAGATTTGAATTGAATGCCTTTTGATTTCGTTTTTAGTTAAATAGGTAGCCTTTTGACTCTTACAACAAATAGTACTTCTTATGCACTTACTTCGTCACTTTTAATGTATTTAAACCTTCAAACAGGGCACTAGGATGATGACGTGGAAAAGAGGCCTCAAAACGCGTGATCTTTAAGGGCGATTCTTGCTCACTCACCACTTGCGTCACCGCCTCTACGTGCAAGGTGTTCAGGTTGCGCTCAGTCTTGCCGTCGGCGACTCGCCTGAATGTGACTTCAAACAGTGAGCAAATATTTTAATGGCACAATATGAAAGATAAAAGAATAATTTGTGTCGAAACGCCACTCTGAAGTTTGCGTATATAAAATTTTGCGGATAAAACTTATTCTGAAAGCATCCGTTTTCAACCCGTTCTCCGAAGATATGATACACTTATGCAATCACCGGAATGTCTGTTTCGGATGTATGTCCACCTCCACCCCCTCAAGATAACTTTTAAACCGGACAACCAAATTGTTTCAAAATGGTGACATTTTTAAAATTAAGGGAGACTATATTATATTTTGGGAACCGTGAAACTGATTCAAAGTAAATTTGGTACGTTAACAGTGCAATATGTAGGCATTTGAATTAGAATCCGATAATGTTATTAATATGCCATTTTGGAAGTGTGTGCAAAATAAAAAAAATAAGCATTTATGTTATATTTCGGGAACAATTTCACCGATTTTAACCAACTTTGATACGTAAACAGTGCATGGTGTAAGCATTAAGTGTAAAAAGTGATAATGGTTTTCATCAGTCATCTTGGAAGATAGTGCAACAGGAAAAATAAAGTTTTTACGTTAAATATCGGTAACTAAACTACACAACCAATTCCTGCCAAATTCGGCACATTAGTAGTATAAATGTAGGCTAAGTACATGTCTGTAAATTAAATAGACAATGCAATTATTTTCCCAATATTGGCAATATAAATATTTTAGGTTCATTTGCAACACCTACCATACCGATTGACCAATTACGACCAAACATGTTATGCTGAGAGTTTCTTTTACAATCATCAAATGTGTCAATAAATAACATGTTTGGTCCGTCATTTTGTATGATAGCGCCACACAAAAAAAAAACACTTTTATGGCATATTTCGGGAAATGATCTACCAATTTCTACCAAATTTGGCACTCAATTTAAACTACAGTAGATCATGTAAACTGACGTGTTTAAGTAAGTTCGGCTATTATTTAAAAAATGGCGGTCATATAAACATTTTAGACTTCTATCCTACATCAACGAATCCATGAAACAAATCTCAACTCAACTTTGTTTAGCTTGGAGTTTTTATTACAAACATTAAATGCGTCTACCCAAATCCTTTTTGTCCGCTTTTGACAAAATAAAAAATTAAGCTTTTTTGTCCTATCTCTGTAAAGAATTCACTTATACCCACCAATTTTAGTCGGCAAGTTATACTTTTGTAGCCTATATAAATTTATATCACCTAAGAAGTTAGTCACATATTTCCAAAATAACAACCATGAAAATATTTCAGGTTAGTATGGCATATGTTCCAAAAATCTCAACCGACTTTAATAGGTGGCAGTATCTACGATAAACATAGAATGTGCCATGCAATGCATAACTGTTTTGTTTTCCAGTAATGAAGACAAGTAACACACGAGAAAACTGAGCTCTATGTCGTATGTCCGGTTCCAATCAACCGATACCCACCTAACTTTGCCCGAATGTAGTGTGACACTAGGCCATGTTTAAAGAGTATCTGACTTTATTTACAGCATGGCTGCGATATAAAATGATTAAGATAAGTTTTTCATATTTACTAAACAATTTAAAACCAATTTCATTTATACTTATTATTCCCAGGGTATTCATTACATGTTTCGAATATGNTATTATTCCCAGGGTATTCATTACATGTTTCGAATATGTTTATAGAGATCATCTTTTGCCGTCTTTTTGTAAGTTACCGCCAGTTATTAAAGGCAACATTTCGGTCATACCTCAGGAACCAATCATCTAATTCTGACCATATTTTTCACACAAGTAATACTACAGTCGGCTTGTAAAATATTATTATTTAAGTCGGTTACGCTTCTTTTCGCAATGGCACAGTATAAACTATTCAGATAAGTTTACTATATCAACAAAATAATTTGAGAAGTTTTAACCAAACCTTTTACGCTAGCAGCATGTATTAGCATCAGATATGCCGATACAGAGCCTTTTTTTAGGCCTTTTTTTACGATAACGTCAAATGAGAAACTAATGCTTTTATGTCATATCTTGGGAACCAGGCAACATATTTCCACCAATCTCTGAACACAAGTAATGCTACGGTAGGCAATGTAAACTCAAAACTTTATACCGATTACAACCGATGTTGATGCCCCGAATGTTATCAGCAAATGCAGTTGGTTGCATGCCACTTTGCGGTATGAGGTGTTCTAAGTTCGAGTCACAGGTAAGGCACGTGTGTTGTAATAATTGCCTCACTAGTATTGCATTTGTTCCTGATTGCACCTCTTGTGAGATCGTTATAAACGAGACGCCAAGACCAACGTGCCATCTCACCTTGTAAATAGTTCATCACAATTATTTGCATTCATGTAAAGGAAAGTAGGCTCATAAGTTACATCGATAACTTCTTGTTGCCATTGTCACACCCAAAAAAAATATCCTTGAACTTGAAATGAGAACTTGAAACATGTCTTCGCACGCGAAAATATTTTTTTCATGTTTTTCGTATTTAGAAACCAATATAAAATATTCAACCGTTTTTTAATAATGTGTTTTCTACGAAACTTTTACAATGCACTTCGTGCGTCAGCCAGGTGGAGCCCTTAACACCATACGATGGACTGACATAAATATGCTTTGATAAGCTCTTATCCCGATTCAAGTTGCCATGTTTCTCTGACGGAGATACCGACCGAGTCAACAATGCTGTGGGGTAACTAATTTCAGTCTAAACCCTATGGTCCTACACACCATGGACTACTTTGTTTAAGAAGTTCATAACATTTTTCACACGATACTTTGAAATATTGAGGCACTAGTTTAAGTATCAGCGTCCGGAAACACAGGGTCCAGGGTCCGGAGCCGTAACATCACCCGACCGCCAGGTTGGATCTGGGTGACCTTGACATTGACCTAACGTTTATGATCTTGAACCCGTGCCGGGACGTTAGGTGATCTTACACACACACAAATGCAGAATTCTCTAAAAATTACAAAAAAATTTAATTTATAAAAATAATTGCAAAATATATTAAAGAAAACCATTAAAAAATTTAAAATGTCGAATATTGGAGAACATAGGGGGTATGGGATCGGTGCCCGAGCCGACACACCATCATGTTGTGACATCACTCGACTGCCATGTAAGATCATTGTGACCTTGACCTTAACCTTGCTCCCTTTTCCTTGACCCCGTGCCCATGAACTTAAAAGACCCGAAACACAAAAAATAAAAAAAAAATTTAAAAAATTACATAATTCCAAAAAATATATATAAAATAAATATTTATTAAAAAAAATACAAAAATACACACTAAGGAGGTCCGGGGTTCGATAGCCAGTGAAGCTATTAAGCTCCAGGCACGAAGACACGACCGACCCCCAAATTTTTATTGGCGGTTTATTTGGCTCTCATGCAGTCCCCTTCCTCTTCATACCACATCTATATGTCCATTTATTTTTAGTATCGCCCACTAGAGCGCACTGGTAATTCATGTTTCAAGCATCAGCCGCCAGAGATAATTTACTGTCGGCAAGAGTGCTAGCGATATGTGCCGAATGATGACGAGGTCCATACTCACAAAGTAAATTGTCATATTTAATTTTTGTTTTAATTTCGACAGTTTTTATTTTAAGATATTTCATTAATATAAAAACAGGTAGTTTTTATTATCAATGCGTTAAAGGAGAAATAAAACATGACAAATTAAAAAAAATGTAATTATCCAGTAATGTACAACATAAAAAATTGCTATTGAATTAAATGCGTATAGACTGGTATATTAATTGCAGCCTTCAGTGTTCACCGCTTCATGTCTGCATCAACGACCAGCGATCCAGGAATTATAGTGGGCCGGGTAGGCTTACCACTTGACTTACGATAAGGTATATTACTTCAGATCGAACCATAGCACTCTTCCTGCACATGCTCGCATAAATTTTATGAAACCAGATTCTCACAATCGAATGTATACACCACTGAATGAATAAGTCTTTCAAAGAAGCAGAAAGGACTGTAAAAGGAATTAAACACACATTACAATGTATCCATAAATTAAATTAATTTTCTTATTATATAAATTATATATTTCTAATTATTTTGTACGATCATTACATTTCTCAGATGTTTGCAGATAATGGATAGTAGCCAACAGTCTCATTTGATATAACCCCTATCCTCCAGTTCATCTAATATTGAAGATATCTCGACCATATGTGAGAGATCCCCGTTTTTTTGCAAGTCTATCAAATGTTTGAGTTATAAACAAGTTTATTCGGGTCTTCACACCACTTGTCGCAGGAAACTCAGAGAAATGTCTGGGAACGTCGTGAATATCATCATCCTTTTCTAAAGATACTTTGCTAACATTTTCGTCGTGATAATTATCATCAATGCTATCTTCAAGATCGTCTTCACCTCCTGTTTCGTCCGCAATGTCAAGTTTACTTTTCTTCGTAGGAGTAGCTTCGTCATCGTCAATATTTAGAGCCGACGACCGTTTATTTTGAAGTTCGTCAATTTCACACGAAAGTTGAGCAAGTGTACATTCCGCACAAACCGACTCTACCACGCCTCGTAGGTCTCTCATTCCGTCATTAACATCCCCTGTCTCGTCATAAACGTCTCCGGAATCAGTATCCGATGTAGTAAAAGGTGTTGACGACACGACTTGCTGGCTTCCAATAGAAGAACCCTTGCGGAACTTTATAGGTTCCTTCATATGTTCCGGATGGACACATTGTCGTAATGTTTCATCATGCGAGTTCCCTTGTCGTCTGCGAACATATTATGCCGTGTATTAACATGTTTTAACAATGTCAGCAAATGCTGTTTCTCAGTGGACGAAAGAACACTAAATTTGTCGGCCTTGATATGTTTATTCAAGTTATCACTTCGAGTAAACTGTCTCGGACATTTATAGCAGTTGAGAGTTGCATGAGATGGTTTCTTCAAATTTTCACTATTCTCGTGTCTCTGCACCCTGGTACTTTTACTGAAGTTCTTGTTACAGTAACAACATTGTTTTCCATGCCATTTTTTTGGGCAGTTTTTGAAGGTATTCACGAAGTTGTACAAGAAATACTCGATTTCACATCATCAGTGATTTGCTAAGTCTTCAAGCATACGTGAATTCATACACTTTACTCCTTCAAGGTGCTGACTCCTGCAGACTGACTCCTGCAGACTGACTCCGCAGTGCTGACTCCTGCAGACTGATTTCTGCCGACTGACGCCTGCCAACTGACTCCTGCAAACTGACTCCCGTCGACTGACACCTGCAGACTGTCTCCTGCAGACAGACTCCTGCTGAGATATTTATTTATACTTATAGATTCATGTCTGCCAGCCTCGCACCCCTTGCACAGAACTAGAATATCTTCTACTTCCACTGCGAGACAACCCACGTACGCCGTTCGCGTGAGTACTGGTAATGATGATTGGAAAACGCGCAGATACCGAAAACTATTATTTATTTAAACGATTAAGACAAATGGAAATGGGACGAATCAAAAGACTAATATTTGGTAAATATAAAACATGAAAATGCTCGGAGAAAAAGCATTTACTCCGTTCACAATAGCAAGAACCGTGACACCACAATAGGCATATTGGATGGCGTCATAAGATTTTGACTTTGACCTTTGTCCATCAACTCGGATGACACTTACTGCTTAAAACAAAAATAATATATTTATTATTTCCATAAAAAAATTTAAGTTCACAGAAAAAAACATTACAAGACATTGGCTTTGTTTGTGAC
>NQII01003296.1:30255-69411 GCA_002778355.1 Clitarchus hookeri
GACATCATCCAAGATGCCGATTATGGTGCCACGGTTCGTGCTATTGTAAGTGTGGCAATGGTTTTCTTCCGAGTGTTCCCATGTTTTATATTTACAAAATATGTAGTTTTTCTCTTTGTTTCGTTTTTATTTATATTAACCTTTTTAAATACATGTGAATTTTTTAGTATTTGCATGTTTTACAATTATTATTATTAGTACCCACGAGAACGGTGTACGTGGGCTGTCTTGGAGTTCTCTCATATTTTAACATTAAACATGCATGGTAGAAGATCTTTTGGTTCTGTGCAAGGGATACGAGGATGTCAGACGTGAATCTAAAAGTCTAAATACAAATCTCGGCAGGAGTCTTGAATCTGCGACAGTGAGTTTAGATGCCAGGAGTGGTTTTCCTAACAACGTTCCTGTGACATCAATATAAAAATTAAATATTTTGCATACTATCCATCTATGTACTTTATCACCATGTTTCACGGTTACCGACTAATTTAAATAGAGTGTGGCGATATTTAAGGCAATGAGTGTACTTGGCTACTACAGAAATTATTGCAAGTTGTAATGGGTGTTTATAAACAGATTTTAATGGGTGATGCGATTGATGATGAACTGTCAGTTAATGTAGAATGCATATATTACAAGTTTAAAAAACTTTTCTGTTTTTTATTTTTGTGCTAAAAATCAGTTTGTATTTTAAACCCAAATATTAAAAACTATTTTATATAACTGATCATAACAAAATGTTATTAGAGAAAACCATATGCCAGCCGCTATCTCTTGTGTTTTATCGAATGCTACAATATTATGTCAAACTGGATTATTCTATGTATGTAGGCAAGAATGAACAAAACATTTTACCCATGGAAATAGAACGAAGGAAAAAATTATATTATAAGGCATATTCACTTTTTATGATATTCTGTTTTACACTTCTTAAATGTATAACAATTTTGGAAGTTTATTGAATGACAGTATTAAGTCGTAGTTGAAGGCACGGTAAAAAAAATATTTTCTTACGTACGACATTTTCTTACTCATGAGGGACAACATAATTAATATTCATACCACAACTTTGGAGCGCAAGACTCCATCTGGATTTCGTAAGTTTTCAAATGTATTAACTATGCGAATGGTAGCTGGAAAACATATTAAAGATTGACTTCATTTCGAGGTCTTCGTACAAGTGCAACTAAAAATGGCTTTGATTATGCATAGTCCTGTTCCGACTACACTGCAATAAGCCATATCCAATGTAATTTGCATTAAGTAGTGGAAAATATTTTAATGGTCGAAGATACAACAGTTTTGCAAGTACATTCACTTACATAATGCCACATTCCTAAAGAGCCATCTGCCAGTGAAAGATT
This sequence comes from Clitarchus hookeri, assembly GCA_002778355.1. Lineage (NCBI taxonomy): Eukaryota > Metazoa > Arthropoda > Insecta > Phasmatodea > Phasmatidae > Clitarchus > Clitarchus hookeri. The sequence continues at coordinate 31,620 of NQII01003296.1, forward strand.
TTTTTAGTAGTAATGCACTATTTGCAGGTTTGAAGGTTAATGTACGCTATCGGATGCTGTTTATGTTGGACGCTGTTATACCAATTAACTTCAACTATAAAAATTATGCTCATGTTTGACTTCACACTCCTACTTTTCTCCATATTTCTTATCTGCATCAGCAAAACATCATGATGCACTCGAAAGATTACACAGGGTTAAAAAAAAAAAAGTATTACTACTAAAGGCGTACAGTACATACTATCTGTAGTCAAAGTGGTTTAAAATTCGAACATTTTGAGTACTACATGACATTTAATTAAACATTTTATTATTACATTATATTGCAGTACCGAAATATTCCAGTAAGTAGTTGTGTGTAAGTGATCACAAAACTTCTGCGGTACTATTTTAATTAAGGAATCTTGAGGACCCGAAGCGGTCACGCGCAGAGGGAAAACTATGCGATGAGCAGCCGCAAATATGCGTATACATTATCAGATTACGCGCATTCCCCGGCATAACGCAATTAGCGGGGGTAGCCCCCCGTTTTAATTGGCATTGCTGTTTGCATAACTGCCGGGTGGGGGGAGGGAGAAGGGGGGGCAGGGAGTCCTTTCTGGACCACGCTCGGGCGGCGACGTGGAATGGTCCTGGGCGCGGAAGGAAGTATATGTCCCTCAGTGTGGCCCCGCGGTAATATCACGCCTCAGCACTCAGCGCCGCTGTGCAGTCCGTTGGGTGCCACCCTCTCAGCGGGTCACGTCCTCCGGAAGTCTGCTGATGCCCTCCCACCAGCTTTGCAGTCGGCCGCTGGCGGCAGTGGCGTACACACCTGTGTTTCGGAGGGGACTACCAGAAGTGCAGAAATTTATTTAGGGCTGAGGGAGGAGGAGGAATTGCTATCAAATAAACAGACCTGCTAATAGCCACCTATATAGTGGATGTCAGGGGCAGTAAAATGTATGACTTTCAAGGTTAATATTTAGCAGTAATTAAAATTGTTTCATGAATAAATCACGCGTGTTTCATTGACACTAATTTATTTTTTGAGCCGAAGTTTGTAAATCCAAATGTTTACATTTTATTTATCTGGTAGGTGAGGAAAATTATCAGAATTAAAATTATGTGTTCACAGATCTTCTTCATTAGAGGCCAGCTAGACACGGAATTTGCTTTCAAATCGAAAATATTATACTGCGATAAGTATCCAAAAAATTGAACTCTCGGGGGAGGGGATTGTCCCGATCGCACCCTTTTCAAGCACGCGATCCTGGCTGGAGGTCGTCATTATGGTATTATGGTGGACTCACACGTTCGCAGATCGTGCCAGACAGATAGTACAGGTAACACCAACAACCAATCACGCCGAACAGGCAGAGCGCATAGCACGAATATCCAATGGGTTAGCTTCCCGCCGCTTCTGCGTTAACCACTTTGTCTGCGCGGGAGATGCTGAACGAATCACAACTTCTTCCGCGCAGAAGACGCCGATATTACCCACAATTCGGTGCGTGGTGTCTAAGGCGACCAAAATGGCTGCCATCGAAGATAATATTTTGAGATTGAGGCTTACGAACCATATGAAGGAAATACGAGCATGTCTAGGAACAAAATATGAATTGATAATGTAAACGGGAAAAAACCGTGTTTGGGAAATCTTAATATTCTCAAAGCACAGATAATTTTAAAATGAACCAAAACTGGCTTCCTGTGGCTTATAACGCATCCCCTACAAGTCCACAACTCTACAACTTGTTGATGTGTAGACTTGCAGCAACAAGTCACATAACAAAAGCTGAGAGACGAAACTTATAAAAATCTATTTTTATTCTACAATTTTTTGATGGGTTTTATAAGATTAGTTAAGAACTGTTATAAGTGAATCTAAATGGTATAAAAATTGTGATTGTTTTTTGTTTTGATTGGTGATTGTGTTTTGCTAGAGATTAACAATTTGTAAAATAATGATGTAACAGTTATCCAAATAGCAGCTAAAATTAAAATTAAATACTAATGTGTAATAATTTATGTCTTTTTTTACCACATGTCTGAAAAGAAATCAAGTCTCAAAATTGGTGTGAAATAGCAGATTTACAGTATTCGTTCTGTTGAAAAACTGTAAAATCACTTGATTTTGTTTTCAAGGTACCTATCTGGTTGTCTCCCCAAAAGTATTTTCAAACTATATGGTACGTAACCTGGATTTCTCGTTGAATTCAAAGTTGTGGACTGCCACAAAAATTTTCTCGGCAAGAAGCTTTTAGACACTCTTACACCTACAACGTTGTCATACATATCTACAAACATCAACATATAATAATATTATACAGAATGAATCACTCAAAACTTGCACCGCAAATATGTCAGAAATGAAAGGTGATATCGATGTTCTGGTTCCACAGAAGTGAACTTTAGACAAGGGCTCATGATTGCAGTCCAGACAAAGATTTTAATAAGTATTAGAATGCGTGTTTCTTAATCAAAGCTACTTTTTTTTTCATAGGGAATAACACCTATTCACATCAATAAAATAATACCAGAGNGGGAATAACACCTATTCACATCAATAAAATAATACCAGAGGAAATAATAATGCCAATGGTTTTTATTGCAGCATTATAGTGCAAGGGGTTTACGTGCTATCGTAATACGACAATTTTAAAAACATAGTCTTCTGCTCCATTTAACTGCTTAGCTCGTCCTGGTGATACGTTCATTTCTGAGGAAAAATATGCGAATACATTTCCTCTACTGCACGGCGTAACCTGCACGGATCAGCTGGCTGTTATCGTAACTGTGGAGCGGTGTGGCGAAAATGTTNATGGTACGTAACCTGGATTTCTCGTTGAATTCAAAGTTGTGGACTGCCACAAAAATTTTCTCGGCAAGAAGCTTTTAGACACTCTTACACCTACAACGTTGTCATACATATCTACAAACATCAACATATAATAATATTATAAAGAATGAATCACTCAAAACTTGCACCGCAAATATGTCAGAAATGAAAGGTGATATCGATGTTCTGGTTCCACAGAAGTGAACTTTAGACAAGGGCTCATGATTGCAGTCCAGACAAAGATTTTAATAAGTATTAGAATGCGTGTTTCTTAATCAAAGCTACTTTTTTTTTCATAGGGAATAACACCTATTCACATCAATAAAATAATACCAGAGGAAATAATAATGCCAATGGTTTTTATTGCAGCATTATAGTGCAAGTAATTTACGTGCTATCGTAATACGACAATTTTAAAAACATAGTCTTCTGCTCCATTTAACTGCTTAGCTCGTCCTGGTGATACGTTCATTTCTGAGGAAAAATATGCGAATACATATCCTCTACTGCACGGCGTAACCTGCACGGATCAGCTGGCTGTTATCGTAACTGTGGAGCGGTGTGGCGAAAATGTTNTCCTCTACTGCACGGCGTAACCTGCACGGATCAGCTGGCTGTTATCGTAACTGTGGAGCGGTGTGGCGAAAATGTTCACTTCCTCCTTGAAAGAAGCGTCTTCGATTGTAAAACTCTTGAATGATCAGTGCAGGATTGCGACAGTGACGAGTGTGCAGTTTATTTATGCCGTCCACAAACAAAATGTTCTAGTTACATCGGAAATATGGAAAAAGAAATTGTGGGCGAACGACGTTCAATCAAGTACGACAGAGAAAATTTCGAATGTAATCATGAAATTAAAAATTATAAACATTTAAAAGTATGCTCTGAACGATGTGTTGGAGCTTGGCACAGTTTGGAGGTTGCAACGTCACCGGACCCGTGTACAAAGGTGCTTGTGTATGGGTGTGCATTTGAGCTTCGCTCCATCTTTAGAAAAATCCAGGCGATGAAACTTCCCATTCCTCTCGTAATTTCTTCAGTTAACGAAATACACTTTCTAGAGTGTAAAAAAATAGACGTGCGTGATTAAAAGTTTTGATGGTAAAAAGTATGTTTTTATGCTATGTGTAAGAAAATATTATTATATATTTATAAATGTCGATATGTTTAACTACCTCATAATTTGTTGTTGTTTGCCAATTTTTTGCATTTTNTTAACTACCTCATAATTTGTTGTTGTTTGCCAATTTTTTGCATTTTTAAATAAATATGTTTATCATATAAAATATGGTCTTTCACGTGTTTTGTAAACATTATATATATATATATATATAGCCAAATGTCTTCTTTTAATTGATGCATACACATGATGTATATATATAACAAAATTTTCTTATAACAATTTTTTTAAATTATGATGTAAAATATATAATTTTCTTGCAAATACATATATATTTATTATTTCCTTCGTATTGAAATCGTTTTAAAATTACGTGAGTGTTTTGATTGCTGCTACATGCAAGCGATACAGAGAAGAGAGAGAGAGAGACAGAGAGAGACAGGCAGAGGCTGGCGGCGTTCTGTGCGGCGTCTCAGAATGAAGGTCGTCACGCGATCACTTCTCCTCCGTCAACAAACCCCCTTACGCCTTCACACACTCGAGAGATTATGTACGTCAGTAGCGGTACCATTGCGCCATGCAAATGTTTTTTAAAAATGTATTAACCTTCTTTAAATTGTTATTTTCTAAATATTTCACACAAGTTATTTTTTGTAATAGTGAAACAAAAAAAAAACTTATAATGTGCAGCAAATTTTAGAGTATATTTTTTAATATTGTATGTAATTAAGTCAAGCATAATTACCATGTAATATGAGTCACTGTAATGAAATGTTGCACGTACTTGTCACCTTCTCCGAGGGAAAAGTAAGCACATTGAAAATATTCAGAATGAGAAAAAAATATTTCCCGTGCTTGACCTATCTCCAAGGGAAAAGCAAGCGCAAGTAACATATTCAAAAGAGAGAGATACAGAGAGAGAGAGAGAGAAAATATATATTGCACGTACTTGACACTTCGCCAAAGAAAAGCAAACACAATAAAAATTTTAAATAGAGAGAGAAAAATGTTGCACGTTCTTGTCCATTCTTTAAGATAAAAGCAAAGAAGCAAGAAAGAGAGAAAAAAAACATTTTTTTACATGGAGAAAAAATTAATTACTTAACACACACGCGCAGTTAGAAGTTAAGTAATATTTCGCTATATTTAACTCAAAAACCACAGATAAATATTACACCAAAAATTAGGTTAAAATGCTTGGTTCGCAAGTATAGGACCAAAACATGCGTGTCTCTAAAATCACATTTTTATATCCATATAAATGTCTAATTTAGCTGCAGACTCTAGGATGGTAGAAAACGTAGCACAAATCCTTCCATGTAACATTTCACGTCCGTAAGAACACGCCCGCCATCAGTCAGTCAGTTCGAGCTGTAAATCGGCAACATCGTCACGTAACGTGCGTAAAATGCTTTGGAAATTATTTAAACACTGGCGAATCTCATCCCCGTCAGACCGATGGGAGGGTGGGTTAGCATCGAGAGGCAGAGGAGACCTTATGTCTTCACAGCAATGGAATCTTTCAGCATTTGTGTAAGCAATATCAGAGAACGGAGAGTACTATACCGACAAGGACGAGTCCGTCACATCGTTGGATGAAAGAGTCACCGTTGTTTGCACATGTAAAACAGTCATTTTGGGCGATCCATTTTCCAGCGGCGGTACGTTGCCAGCTTCCAGCAGCAGGGAACATTTAGTTATTGTTGTTGCATTTAGCCAACTCACCCGTCTGGAAACCGCGAAAGGGCGGCTTCTGGGAGCACTGGAAGGGTGGCGTCTGGGTACTCCGGAAGGCTGTCTCAGTCGCAATGCCGACAATTGCTATAGGTGGAGCGCCGGATGCTTTCATGGTATCCGATGGTGCAGCATCGTATCGCCCTGAGGCGATAGATGCAGAGGCACCCATCTTTTTAAATAATTACCTCGCATTAATTAGGAGAGGCTCGTCGCTCTCGGACGAGAAATCAATCGATGGCATTATGAAGATGGCTGCTTATTTCCTTAAAGTAGCCACAGCATGGAGTCTTCAATACCAATACAACTGTAGCGCATCGACGCACAAACAAAAGCTTATAAGCGAGTGCCCATCCACCTCCTATAATGCTCTGCATGCCCCCACCACAGCCTGCCAGCCCTTCGTCAGGTGTCTGTACGTCTGCGAATAAAAACAATACATACATATTCAATTTTATTGCTAGGTAGAGAACGCCCTTAAATAAATTAACACTATTATTTTTTTATTTAAATATATATTTATATATAACAATAAAGTGTTAATATTTTATCAACTAAATTATGTTAATGGCCAATAACAAAGTAATGGAGTAGGGAGATGGCCAAAGGCAAATAAATGTAGTTGGGAGTTTTTCCCCGCCGTAAGAGCTAAGTTGCAGCTCCCAGGAGCTGTCAGGATCGCCTTTGAGAGAATACCAGCGGAACTGCTCTGGCCATCAGCTTTCATTTCGATCCGGGATAACAGCTAATCATGCATGAGATCGGAAACGCAACTATCCACCAGGATACTCGTATTGAACCCACTATGGCAATATTTTGATCGGCTTGCGGCGTGCGTGTGACGGGGTACGTCCGAGCGGACGTGGAGAATTACCCCGCGCAAGCTTTTCCTGTTTCCCTTCGCCCGCTAAAAGTTCGTATACCTTCGTGGCAAGAGCCCCTCCCTTGCTCCATCGGTACTGCATGTTCCCGCGAGACAATACTTTAAATAAAATGTTCACTAATATTTCTTTTCTCCACACTTTATTTATTTAGCAAAAAATTGAAGGTTATATTTAAAAAAAAACAAAAGGTTTGAAATATAAATACACACATAATTTTTTTAGGCAGTTATGTTTTATTTACACATATTTACAAAAAAAAATTATGTATACACATAAAATTTGTGAGTATCGAAAAATTTTATGTGCGAGCCAAAACATATTGGTAAAAAATTGTTAGCAGTCTTTGACGTTCGATCAGACGCAGTAGAATGGAATTGTTCAAAGTGCATTCTTCCAAGTTAAAGTCGGCCTTGAACGAACCTATGTTGGCGGCAGCAAGTGACGTCACAACGTGGACGTTCTCATGTGCACGCTTCACAGTTCTATGCAGGTCCCCCAGAAATGTAATGCATAGTGGTGTCAACACAGTGGCTGCGGCATGAACTTCGACGTTTAGTTAGGGGTAGTTTGTGTCGAAGCCTCGCAGGTATTATTTTTCCGACTTACGCAGACCTGGGTGTAGCAGTCAGGGGCATGAATTTCGGTGGTCGTAGGAAGAGGGTCGAACTTGCCTCGACCCGAAGTTGCTGCAAATTCCATAACCTGGTCCACGGTTGATGGAAGAGTCGTATCCCGTTTCATGTGATGACCGACGCAATTCCGAGGAGTACAGAAAGTTATTAATTGTTGAGTAGGCTCGCAATCCCCCGGAGTCACTGAATAAAACCAGTGGTCCCATCCATCACACTTTTCTTCGTAGGTATGTAGTGATCCAGACTCCCAGAAAGTAAAGGTAATTTTAGTGTCGTCCGGATATGACATGACGAACAGGTTCTACGGATGAAATGGCGTCACTTCCTCCCTTGGTGACTCGTGCTCGAATGGGTGACTAATTTATTTTTTGGGTACGATTTATTTAAATAATTTTTTTTCGCACTTTGGAATGACGCCATATATACACGTTACTGTAACGTGATTAGGCATCTTCGTATTTCACACAGTCTAAGATAACGCATAGGACTTGCAGCTGGTGTTCGCAGCAACTAATGAAGATAATTTTGCATCTACGCCAGCACACAACTGTATTTTTTTCCGACTCTGCATCTTGTGAAATCACGTCTACAGACTCTTTTTGAACTCTGAATGGCATACCAAAAAAATATTATGTTTACGCTACGAGATATACAACCGTCTTTATATCTCTGCGAAATGAGCATGCCACTGGGGTTTTTTTCGAAACGTTCACCAAATAACTCCGATTCGTTTCTTTCTTCAATTTACTGAGGGAAGGACACTCATGATCGTCCTGCACGTCTATTATTTCCAATATGTTTTTGCAAAAATTACTCAGCCTAGTTTTCTGCTCGGGCCACTGCCACATAATTCGGTCCTCGCAGGTGCTGCATCAGCAAGTCGCTCATCATGTTTCCCACCTGATGACACGGAATCTTGCCTTCGTCACAGAACAGGCCGAGGTAGTAATTGGTCGACCAGGCGTTTGTTTTCTTGCTCTTTTCGTCCAACAGTTTCCATGGATAAGGAGGCTGGAAGTTGCGGGTTTGATTCCCGCCGTGACAATTCGTGGCTGCAATTTCCTTGAGCACGAAGTCGTCTTGGCTCCATAAACCTTGCAAGTTACAGTACATTTTTACGACTTTTTTTACGACTGAAACGCCAGTCCCCACTCCATGCGTATTGACGTGCTTAATTAACTGATGATTTCTACTATGCCAGAAAAACCATCGTACTAAACGATCCTGTCATGGTGTACGAAGCAGTAGGCTGCGGTATTCGCGGGCATGTTTTCCTTGGTGATTATTTCGATCCGGCAATCGACCGTACCATTTTGCACGCTCTCGTTCTGCTTCGATGTATCGAATACCAGCAAAGGTGCCATTCCTGAAAATTATCGATGCTCAGGATGGGATGCACCTCGCGTCGGTAATACGATGATTAAAATTGCGAATACATATAATATGGCAAATTAAAACCTTCATGGTCGAACGTAGTCGATATACGAGTAGCTTTCGCTATTCAAAAATATCTTAACGTTTTCTACTTTGCAGTGGTCGAACGTAGGCTTGTTGACTCCGATACCATGCTGTTCGTTCGTCTGAAGCTCCGGTAGGACGTAGCGTGGTTTAACTATGCTGGAAGACGTTTTTACGACCCAGTGATTTCGTGTGGCCGCAGGCAGGGCCGGGAAGGTGACCAGGCTCCAACTTCTGAATACTATTTCGATCACATTTTGTTCCTTGGCATAACTCAACAGCTTGACACGTTCGCGGGTGCTCGGGGTCACGTGAAAGACAAACCTTTATATTGTGTTCAAAGTAGCAGAGACGGGCTGAGTGTTTTCTCCGACTCCCAAGACGGCATCCAAATGCGATGTGGCCAGCGTAATCATTAGATCCTGCCCCGCTCTTATTAATATTTTCGGTGAATCCCAGCAGCAAGGAGAGCGAAACGCAAACTTCGAACCTGCGTTCGGCGTAAATGTGAACACTGTAGTCATATTTGATTCTCCAGCTTTCCATTATGGCTGCAGAGAGATGGTTAAGCGTGAGCGATAGGTACTTTTTTATCGATGAGGTTAAGCCCACATCTACAGACTGGTTGACCGTGACGCCATTTATCTCGTATATTACGCGTTCGAAAAGGTGTAGAATCCCATTTCGAACGAACTTGGTGTAGGTCGGGTGGGTCCTATCTGCCTTCGTTAGACTACCTCTTATGCGCACAAAGGACTGACTAGGCAAGGTGTAAATATCTTAACGTTGTATAGGTATTCGAACCTACCTTACAGAGCGAAAGTCGCGACAAGATAAGGCTCGTAAATGTGAATTTCAATTTTATCAACATTTTCGTCGAATTCTAGGCGTTGATCCACGTCGAGGATTTCGTTCTCGCCATGGCGATTTAGTTTTAGACCGACGACCTGGAGAAACTCTGCGTTTTCAGGTGTAAGTGCAACAAGTCCTCGTGACTTACTGATCTCGGGTTCGATGTACCGCACTCATTTATACATTTTTGTTTTCCCAGCTAAATTTAGTCCCATCGTTTTGGGTGAAGACGCAAAGCGATTTTATCGTTTTGGAAATTTATCAGTTCGTCATTTTAGTCCAAGATCGAAACGACTACTTTGTTGATGCTCTTCGCGACGATCGGTGGGTAAATGAGCGTTTTTGGACATTCTAGGATTTTATATCCAGGACCTATGGAGAAGCGATATCGTAAATAGTGCTGCTTGGTATCCCATTCATGTAACTGCAACTTGTCAAATTACAGTTTGATCGTATGACGTTACCCGGAAAGATGTTGACCGCAGTCGAGGATACATGTTCTTTTCCTGCTTCGCATACGCGGGCTTCGAACCCCAACAAGGGCCCGATCGTGTCCGGTTCCGTGAAATCTACATCTGCGGTGCAAAACATTTTGGCCTTCGGTGTATTTTGATTCCCGTGCAATTCGAATGCAATGTCATGTGGTAGCGATTTTATTAAGTATTCCATATTCTTTAGCTCGTACGCCCCAGTGGGCATGACGGTTTCCTTCGCTGCCCCCATAAACGAATACCGAAGACTGGAATTATTATTTTCCTCGATGTTGGATATGGAGTTGTAAGTTTGAAAATCCGCTAGCCCCACACACCATTCCCCCTCCATTTCTAAGGGAGGGTAAACACTGGACCACAGCTCGGACATTTGACCACTCAGAATGGCATACACCGACGTACTGATGAGATCGGTACGACTCACAAAACTTTTTTATTCTCTGCGAATTATATCGATTTTTTTTCGGATTATTACTGGAAAACTCGATTACTTAAAAATCGCAGACACGAGTGGACAAAGTTCCATGTGTCATTCATCTGTTCCGTTTCGTAAGTGTACGTCTGTTTGGTATATTTCAAATACTCTCTCAATTCGGGCGGAGGGCGCAAATTCCCAAAACTATCATTTTAGTCCGCTTGTTTACCCTTTTTTACGTAGGCCACCCAGTGAGTACCGAGCCCGACTGTAGCGTCTAGAATAATTATGGCACATTCGTGTCTCTTGGGTTTATGGGGCAAAGCATCTCTCATAAACACTCCGCGAAAATAAGGTATTTTCAATTTGCGCGCAAAAAGTTTTAAATCCACGTTCGTCAGTCAGCGTCTAGCCAGATTCACTTTGATATCCTTCTTAGATTTTTTCCCATTTTTTCAGCTAGCAATTGATTCTCCTCTTCTCCGATACGGGGGACGAATGTAGAGCCCTTGGCCGTTATGTTTTCCCCGCGGCGATAGTGTCCAATTTTCTTTTATGGCGGTGGGTTTCTTCTACCTGTTTTCGATCGTTTGAAGCCCACTTCACGGTTNCGTTGATCCACGTCGAGGATTTCGTTCTCGCCATGGCGATTTAGTTTTAGACCGACGACCTGGAGAAACTCTGCGTCTTCAGGTGTTAGCGCAGCGAGTCCTTGTGGTTTACTGATCTCGGGTTCGATGCACCGCACTCATTTATTCATTTTTGTTTTCCCAGCGAAATTTAGTCCCATCGTTTTGGGCGAAGACGCAAAGCGATTTCATCGTTTTGGAAATTTATCAGTTCGTCATTTTAGTCCAAGATCGAAACGACTACTTTGTTGATGCTCTTCGCGACGATCGGTGGGTAAATGAGCGTTTTTGGACATTCTAGGATTTTATATCCAGGACCTATGGAGAGGCGATATCGTAAATAGTGCTGCTTGGTATCCCATTCATGTAACTGCAACTTGCCAAATTACAGTTTGTTCGTATGACGTTACCCGGAAAGATGTTGACCGCAGTCGAGGATACATGTTCTTTTCCTGCTTCGCATACGCGGGCTTCGAACCCCAACATGAGCCCGATCGTGTCCGGTTCCGTGAAATCTACATCTGCGGTGCAAAACATTTCGGCCTTCAGTGTATTCGGATTCCCGTGCAATTCTAATGCAATGTCGTTCGGCAGCGATTTATTTATGAAGTATTCCATATTCTTCAGCTCGTACGCCCCAGTGGGCATGACTATTTCCTTCGCTGCCCCCATAAACGAATAAACGAATACCGAAGACTGGAATTATTATTTTCCTCGATGTTGGATATGGAGTTGTTAGTTTGAAAATCCGCTAGCCACACTCACCATTCCCCCTCCATTTCTAAGGGAGGGTAAACACTGGACAACAGCTCGGACATTTGACCACTCAGAATGGCATACACCGACGTACTGATGAGATCGGTACGACTAACAAAACTTTGTTATTCTCTGGGAATTATATCGATTTTTTTTCGGTTTATTACTGGAAATCTAGATTTATTAAAAATGGCAGACACGAGTGGCCAAAGTTCCATGTGTCATTCATCTGTTCCGTTTCATAATTGTACGCCAGTTTGGTATATTTCAAATACTCGCGCAATTCGGGCGGAGGGCGCAAATTTCCAAAACTATCATTTTAGACTGCATGTTTACCCTTTTTTACGTAAGCCGCCCAGTGCGTACCGGGCCCGACTGTAGTGTCCAGAATAATTATGGCATATCCGCGTCTCTTGGGTTTAAGGGGCAAAGCATTCCTCATAAACACTCCGCAAAAATTAGGTATTTTAAATTTGCGCGCAAACAGTTCCAAATCCACGTTCGTCAGTGGGCGTCTAGGCAGATGCACTTTGATTTCCTTCTTAGATTTTTTCCTATTTTTTTCACCCAGCATTTGATTCTACTCTTCTCAGATACGGGGGACGAATGTAGAGCCCTTGGCCTTTATGTTTTCCCCACGGCGATAGTTTCCAATTTTATTTTATGGCGGTGGATTTCCTCTACCTGTTTTTGATCGTTCGAAGCCCACTTCACGGCTCTTACAATATTCGTGACTGCCCCAGCGATACCTGCAAGAGCACCAATCGCAGGTATCAGTCCGGGCAGGAACCCTCCTACCTTGTCCTTCCCTTTCCTCTTGGTCATTCGGGGGCGATTATTGATGAATGAATCGACGATCCCATTGCCGGATTTCACCGTCTTTACTTTACGGCGCATTGAATTAAACTGAGCGAGCAAACCATAAACATTCTNTCTTACAATATTCGTGACTGCCCCAGCGATACCTGCAAGAGCACCAATCGCAGGTATCAGTCCGGGCAGGAACCCTCCTACCTTGTCCTTCCCTTTCCTCTTGGTCCTTCGGGGGCGATTATTGATGAATTAATCGACGATCCCATTGCCGGATTTCACCGTCTTTACTTTACGGCGCATTGAATTAAACTGAGCGAGCAAACTATANAATCGACGATCCCATTGCCGGATTTCACCGTCTTTACTTTACGGCGCATTGAATTAAACTGAGCGAGCAAACCATAAACATTCTTTTTTTGTACAGTTTTGTTTCAGCATAATGGAGGTAATCAAGCAGGACCTAAGTGTCGCTTTGCGCATCACCGAGGAAGATGCCGAAACCGAGTATGAATCTTGTCAGGGTGCCCTGTTGTCTAATAAAGTGCAAGAGGCCTGATTTGTGGGCCGTCCGAATTTGGGAAAAATGCGTCCTACTGAGCCCACCGGTTCGAGAACGTGTAAATTTATTCAAAATCGCTCCAGCAAGCTAAATATCAGCGATTGGCACGAGTACTGCAGGCCGTGGATGGCGTGGGGTATTCCCCCTGCAGCGAAAACGAGAAGGTGGTGCCTCCGAACGAATCTCTTCCAAACTCGATATTTGTCGTCGATGAAATTGCCTGTGATAAACAAACTTGTATGCAAGGATGCTTTAGCATGGGACGGCACGCGAACGTGAACTGCGTGTTCCTCAGTCAAACTTATTCCCGTGTACCCAAACAACTGCTTCGCAACGATGTGAATTTCCTCGTTTTNGACGATGTGAATTTCGTCGTTTTGTTCCGCATGGACGACACTAATTTACGCAACGTTTACGACGATCAAGTAAATACAGACATGACATTTGCAGAATTCAAAGATATGTGTTCTTTGTGCTGGAAAGACGAGTTCGGTATATTGGTAATCGTAAAGAAAGGCAGGTACAGGCGTGGGTTATATCAGTTTATCGTACGAACGCAACTATGAGTCACGGAAGCATTTACAAATTTGGCGGCATCGATCTTCACGATGACCTTGAACGTGGGAAAAATCGCTTCACCACTGCACGCAGAGAATACTTGTCCCTTATGGGTCGAAAATTGGAAAGCGTGAAAAATTAAGTGGTTGAAGATTTGGTGGCGGTCAATAAACGCATAGCGGCTGTAGAGGCGCGGGAAATCTGCCTCATCAGTGTATAGAACATGCAGATACAAGAAGAGTTGAAGGACCTACAAAAGGTATTAACATACAAACTGGATGCGGATACGTTTGTGGGGCAGCTCGAAAATATCGAAAAAGCAATTTCAGAAAACAGAGAATGATTTCCTACAAAAGGCGAGGTCGATATATATATACATTTACGAAACGCCTTTCCCTTTCAGTGAACGATCGGTAACCGAACATAATTGGTGAGCGAGCTTNGCAATTTCAGAAAACAGAGAATGATTTCCTACAAAAGACGAGGTCGATATATATATATACATTTACGAAACGCCTTTCCCTTTCAGTGAACGATCGGTAACCGAACATAATTGGTGAGCGAGCTTCAGCGGGCGATCGAAGAGGTACGGACCAAATACTTACTCTCGTAAAATAACAGAATGGCCATCGAGAATCGAAGGAGGAGGCTCTCAAACCCCCTCCGGCTAGACGAAATTAGAAAAAAACCGAGTGACTGGGACGATGCCCGTGTTGAAATTAAACGTGTAATCAAGATGGAAGAACCGATCAACCAGGCGTATCGCCTACAGACGTACGAAACGCACGGACTAAAGTGGGACGAGGGAAATATTCCGTACGAGGAAACTCCGACAATGCTGGACTCTGCTATAATTCCGTATTATCCTGTGTATGTGATTGGAAGACGCCAAGAGTCCGCGACTCGCAATGCTTGCCCCATCGAAACGAACTTTGTAGACCTTCACAAGCATTGCCACTGCCCGTCGTTACGACAGTTCGTCGAGACGCACGCCACAAGACTTTACGAGTGTAAAAATCAAAGATATTTCTGTGCTCCGTGCAACTCCAAATCCCTAAGACTGTGGAGTTTTGATAACCCGTGGTACAATTAAAAAAAACTACGAGGTACTCTTGGTGCATTTTAAAAAAATTTAACGTGTGTAATGTCCTCTAAGACGCAGAGATATAACACGTGTAAAAATTGTTCCTAGTATTATGGAGAAGAATATTAATATTGTGATGTGTGTGAATAAATAAATGTCTTTAAATATATATGTTTTTTTATCTCGAGTTATATTTGGGAAACAAACAAGTACGTCAAACATGGGGTGATTTTTCAATATTTTCTTATTTAAAAAGTGTGAAGAAACCGCTAATAGACAATACTTTAAGAGTTTATGTTACCATTGGAAATACTAGTCACTTTGTGGGCCTTATAAAATATTTTATTGCCTTTTACTAAATTTTTTTGACTGACTTTTTGTCTGATTGTTATTCGAAGTCACAATCTCAATGCAATAATATGAAACACTGCATTTCTAATTAAATTTGGGAAGGAATACCAGCAAAAGTGATTTTTTGTGAAATTAAAAAACACTACTGACAAATTTTATACAATAAAAATCATTACTTTATGTGTGAAAATCACTCTCAAGTTTCCTTAAATATTAACACGTAATAATAATAATTAAATTACTTTTCTGATAAAAATTTTATAAATGTTTTGTAGAAGCCAACATTGTATACGGAATTTTAAACGGCCTTATCATAATTTTGTAGGTCATGAAGTTTCCCTCATCCCTTTACAAAAATTACCAGTTTAGTGATTTACAATCGAAAAAAATTACCTCATACTAAAATTAATTGCATCAGTTATATTGCGCCATACTTCTCGCAAGAGACCATGGCTCAGAGATTCCAAATATCAGTTCAGGAACATTATTTAGAATTCCATCAAACCTGATACCAGTCACAAGAAGCGTGGGACGAAGCACCGATGTATCTTCGTTTGCGTAGAATGTGACGCAACACATTATGTAAAACAAATTGGTGGACGAGTCTAAATACTTAGCCAACACCTTCACACTTAAAAAAAATTTATCAGCAATTGTGACTCGTCCAAAACCATATATGTTTTCATTCGGAAAATTTTAATTAGAAAAGCATTAAATTAAATGGTCAAAATATACACCTGGAGATAGTGAAGGACTAAGTCAAATATACAACTGAGTATTGGTGTATTTAATGGCATAAAAAATTAACAACAAACAAAAGTTACATTTTAACTTTAAAACGAAATACCTTTAGTTCAATTTATATAATTTTCATGATAATCTAACACTCTCATACAGTATGGGAGTTTATCGACATGTTATAAGAAGAAATATAATTAAAGTGATGTAATAAATAATTTAAATTTAATTTAAAATTTTTTATTTTTATATTTTCCGGCATCCCGCAAACATTACCCACATATAAAAAATATTATCAGACTCATGGTATTCTTAACATCTCTCCCTATTTCGTTTTTAAATTAGAGATTAATTAGGTTGCAAATGTCCGTGATTTTAAACACTTAAGAAGGGAATGTTGAACGGACGACTTGATGCTCTGTATACCGGATTATGGACGTGCAGATAAAATAAAAAGCTGAACTTTCCAGCTGCTCAACCGCAACATTGGGGGAGCACCCTATCCAAGCAAGAGGGTTTATTACTGCGTTGTGAGCATACACTGAGAAAAAGGTTTTAGTTTTATAAAACAAAATTTATTTGGGGCAACCAAATTAACGGTTTATATAAGGCCAATTAAATATTTTGTTGAGGAAACTAAATGTATAACTATAACTAACATAATAATATAGATCAAAACAATTCAAGATTAATATATAAATGAAATTCACCCTGATACAAAAGGTACAATAAAACATCTACTTTAAAAAAAATAAAAATAACACTTCACAGAACAAATTAACTATAACAAAAAATATTTATTCAAATAAAATACTAAAACAAATAAAAATAATAAAACTTTAATTATATAATAATTTTAAATTATTAAAAATAAATAAATATATTGGAAACCCAATCCGGGGAACCGCTTAAATAAAAAAATTAACAATAGATAAAATTTCAGTTTGAATTTTTATTGAATTCTGATTTATACATATAATATCGCTTTCCAAGCCGTGGGTATTTACAGAAATTAAAGTAGTCCTAGTTCCTATAAACGAACTCTGTGAGAAGAAACCATGTGTATTCGGACCATCCGCACTGAATACGAGAATGTGTGTGTTCTTGGATGATATTGCAAGAAAGTAGTTTTCAGTTTATCTTTGATGCAGCATAGAACCCAGATACAGGAAATTGTATAAATCTGTCCGTAGCTTCGCGCGCGTGTACTACATGAAGTAGCTACTGACCTCCTTTAACGAAGGACGTCTATGTACATCACACTAGCGGTTATTCCCTCAGATTCCGATATTATCAAGTTGCTAGGCGAGCTTGCTCTGGAGCAGGCCACGTCAAACTGCTCATGTGAGAAGCAGTCGTCTCTAAAATCTCTCCCCACCACCTTTAGCGACACTTAAGTCATATCAAACCAGGCCTTGAAGGGGGATTGTTATCTCTTAAATTCGATAGGGTACTCGGATAGAATTAGAGTGGTATGAACGTAATTGAAACTTATTCTACCCCGTGCACATCTATTGAAGACAGTGGCTTTAATTAAATATTTTCACCAAGCCGGGTGCTATTGTAGCGTTTTGAATGGTTAAAGTTTCGCAGTAACAAAAATGTAGGCGAAACCCCGAGGAAAGTAGGTGCTGTTGATGAACGACACAGGGTACTTGTACTGCAGCATCCATTTTTGCAGCTGTGCCCACAAAATGTATCTCCATTTCTACCCAATCGAACATCTTAACAAATTGTGATAAGGATTCATCATTTAGTTGAAGTTGCTCAATCCTCGTAATATATTCTTCCATGACAATATTTTTTTTAACTATCTATTTGTTCACATTTAAACTATATACGAAAGATTAGGTCAACAGGTTTTGTATTCTTAGTATTTTTGGCACTAAGCCTACTGGAAGGTATTCAAGTTAAATTAGATATAATTTTCGTCAACAAAAGCTCCAATTTGTAACAAAACCAAAATTGAACAAACGTTATCACCACTATGACAACATGTCATTTTGACAGTTTTTAGGCTATTCGAAATTATTTCGTTATGATGGTTCTGTTTGCAAAAAATAAATAAATACTGCATCACAGAGATTTGTTACTGTGCAACTAGCATTTGCACTATAACACAACTCGCACTCCATCCAAAATGACGCAGAAAATTTATAGCCGCTGTATAGAAAGCGACTCAAAAACTTAAATAGAGTACATATTCGCAAGGAAAAAAGTAACTCATTGTGATGAATTTTATTGCCCAAGAATTTAGGAAAATGGGATATTCAATTATTGACTCAGCTCAGTTCCGACAACTTTGTCTGGGACTGTAAGGGATATCAATTTTTTTGTTTCACAGTAATAGAAGAGTTTCCTTTGTATTCATACTTTTATCGTATAAGTTTTTATAATACATGCTCTGTTTCGAAAGTTACAGGCATGCGAACGATAAAATGTAGGTAATTTTTAGTCGAAAACACATTTTAAAATTTTTCACCTTCTAAGGCGTTTGGATTTTAAAAAATCTGGATAATCGTTTTTAGGTATTTGTGTTGCAAAGCTTTGGAACCAAAGAGCATGATGATAGCCATCAAGTTATTGATATATTAAAGGGTTGCTCAAAAAAACTTTTTAACACTTTTCACCTTATTCGGCACACTATTTCCAAAAAATCCAGAAATTAGTTTTTAGGTATTTATGCAGTAATAATTTCTAATATAGGGGCATAACAATATCTTATTGGGTAAATGAGCTTTTGAGGAGTACTCAAAATAAGATTACACCTTGTTACCCTTTTAGGGGTTAAATTTCGGAAAATCCCAAAATAAATTTCTAAGCATTTATAGAATAGCCTAATTAAAATAAGATCGTAATGGTATATTATGGGGTTGATAAGCTGTAGAGGAGTCCTCGAAAGCAAATTTCACCCCTTTTACTCCTTGAAGGGTTTAATAAAAAAAAAATTGAATTAGTTCTTCGGCATTTGAATAAGTAAATCTTTCAATAAAATATAATAATTATATTTTATCGCATTAATGAGCAAAATATAGTCTTCGAAAAAATGGTTTAACCATTTGCATCCCCTTAAATATTAAATTTAAAGAAATCCTAAAATTTCTTATTTTCAGCATTTCTATAAGTCACGTTTTATGCAACGAGAATAGCGATTTTTTATCGTGTTAATTTGCCACTTTTGTAGTTAAGAGCGCAACTATATCTCATAGGATTAATAAAGTATTTATCATGAGTCCGCGAAATCACATTTAAACCCTTTTCACCCTCTTAGGGCTCAGATTTATAAAAATCCTTTATTAGTGGGTGCCTGCATCCCAAGGGAATCAATACAAACCCTAAATTTTCATGAATTTGCATCCAGTGGGTTTGACTGTGCGTTGATGAGCGAGTGACTGAGTGAACGAGTGTGTTTGTAGGAAACTTAATTTTATACAAACAGATTTCTCGGTAGACACAAAAGAAGATGTTGATGTGCCTATTAAATCTGGCAATATGACGGAAATGTTTTTCACACGATAACAGTCCTCATGCTGTCGGACACTGAGGTTGAATGCGGACATATATCGTATACACAGTAGCAACGGGGATGTCAAGAGCAGTTGTTTATAGGGCTGTGCGACATATCTAATTAGTTGTCGATAATCGACATCAGTCACATATCGATTAAATTTCATCGCGTGGGTCCCGACGATACCAAAGATGTTCTCAACGATGTAGACCTCGACTTATCGCTCTCCACCTCTACATGCCACCAAAAACGTCCATATATAGAGTATATTTCCAAAATAATATCTACACATAGGTGTGTCGATGTCGAACTCAACAATCGAACGTGTCTCGCAGCCCTAGTTGTTTATGGTCGGTTATGAGTTGACATCTCGNTGTCGATGTCGAACTCAACAATCGAACGTGTCTCGCAGCCCTAGTTGTTTATGGTCGGTTATGAGTTGACATCTCGCCAACAGCATGATTGTTAGATACCTAATCAGTGGCTCAGATAAAAAGGATCCCAAAAGAAAGTGGCCACGGACTGTAAAAAAAGAACCATCACAGCATTTGCTTGGAGTGATGGNGATAAAAAGGATCCCAAAAGAAAGTGGCCACGGACTGTAAAAAAAGAACCATCACAGCATTTGCTTGGAGTGATGGGAGAAACATGGAAAACCGAATTCAGTTTGACCGAACCGGGAATCGAGCCCTGGTCCTTTCGAATGCGAGTCTGGTGGATTTATCTTGGCACCAGATGTCTCGGTAAAGTTACAATGTGACGGTGATGATCATGAGAAGATGTTCGTAGTAAGTAACATTTTTGGTTTCAAGTTAAATTTCTACATTCCGCGGTTACGCGCATGAAGGATGCAGACATGACCTCTTGATTATGGTTGTCTTCAAACAATTTGCGTGCTTTGACGGCTCTCCAGCCAGTCGTAAAGAAAGAGAAATGTCGTTACCGTATCACGTGCCGCCAAGACCAATAAAAGAAGCATCTTCTCATTGGTAGCAGCCAATGAATAAACAGTTGTGGCCCGAGCATGCAAAATACTGAGGAGTCTAGGCTTCTGCCAACAGAATGCGCGGTACTCATGTATCTGTGCTCATAAATTGAGCTGTGCCGTTAGTCGCACGCGTGCCATCTTCGATTTTGTATCGAGCATAATTCTTAGTAAGCATCGCCACAATAACAAAAATCATGTAAATTAAATAACTGCAGGCTTCATCAGTATGGACAATGATTTCTCGCTAATTTAATGTGGGAAAATTCTAGGCTTAAAACACACGCACCATTAAATGATTTCTCGAAATTGGATCACAGTTCACAAAACAAACCTTCGTAGACACAGAGCCAATAGTAAACCTACAAGGCAACAAGCACCGAATCCCGTCCTGCTTTTGTCAAGAGTAAACCTGACTACTCAGTGGACAAATAGCCAAATGTCCCGGTTCCTCCTTATAAGCTGTAATAGACTCTGTCTTACTTACATGCAGGACTAACGCATAAGAAGCATAAGGTACACAATACTGACCTAACAACAGATAATATATACTGAACATGCGTTGCGCCTTACAGCGATTCACTGTAATTTTTCCACGCGTATCTATCGTCAGTTCAGTGTCAGTACCGCAGGTTTCGCTAAGATGGTGTCCAGGCAATCGACTGTGGATTAACGAAATATGTGTGCGGTTCGTGGGCGTTCTGACAGTTGTATTTAAGCAACCTTATTTTTGGCCCATTAACAGACCTCCATGTAGGTATTAATAATTTTTTCACTGGCAAGTTTTTTATTTGTAGATTTACAAGTTTAATTTAAATAACGTATTTCAACTATTGTACTTATGGTTTAGCAATGTATTCAATATAACATCAAAAGCACACTAGAAAGTTTACAACATTTTTCGTGTCATTAAGAGAACTGCCTACCAACCCTGTGGCTACAGCTACGGAGTTTAATTGGGGAATCGAAGTTAAATAAATTCCTCCTCGCCGCATCATTTTAACAACAGTCTCAAACAAATAAAATTTAACGCAACTGCAAAGTTAAGAAATTTTTTTAAAGCAAATCTATTGATATATTTTTGTAAACTGTAGATA
This sequence comes from Clitarchus hookeri, assembly GCA_002778355.1. NCBI lineage: Eukaryota > Metazoa > Arthropoda > Insecta > Phasmatodea > Phasmatidae > Clitarchus > Clitarchus hookeri. The sequence goes on from NQII01003296.1 coordinate 53,105, forward strand.
TTATTGTTAAGTTGAAACAAAAAAGAATATCTGACATAAAAACCGGCAAGATTTATTAACGGGTTAGTATCCCTTAAGAGACGCCTCGTAGAAAAATTTTCTTTGAAACATTTATATTTAAAAGAGATGAAATGGAAATAAATTTTTCTTAAACACTGGTTTCCAATTTAAACTCTGTGGCCGTAGGTGTGGTATGGCAGCGCTCTTAGTATTATTATAACGGTCACCTCATTTTTGTGGATATGGTTCCACGCAGGTTTGCAATATTCTACGTACACTTACATTAGTTGTTTTCTTTTGGTTAAGGCCGCCAGTATGGTGAGAAGACTATTTGGTATTTGACTGTGCGATACAGAATCTGGTTAGCAGTTAGATCACTGTGGCCGAGTGTAACATGGGATACAATTAAAAGGAAGATTTCTCTGTCGTTGAAAACAAAAATTCGCATGGACGTAGTGTGGTTGTTTCGTTAATGCTTGTCATGATCTTAAATATCTTTACAGCACGCGTCAATTGTAATCATCGTGATTGCTAACAATAATACTTTATTTATGACTACTGAAGTGAAGAAAGTAGACAGTATCGCTTGCTACGTATGAAAGGCAATGCGATCGGGAGACAACCATCTCGGCACTCCATTGGCTGACAGCCAGTCAGTAATAATATTTATTCAGTGGAGTAAGTGTGTCGAATGTGGTGTGGACCAATAGGAAGGTGGCAAAGTGTGCAAGAAGAGACCAATATAAATGTCGTTCCTACAATGGCGAAGAGATATAGTTATAGTTTATCGTAAATGTCAGTAAACGTGTAGAGAGTGCAGAGTGTTAATTCCGGCATTGAAAATGTGTGATTCGCGGGAAGGCGCCTAAGACGCAAGGCGATTAAATGCATCCAACCGCGAAAACTATATCTTAGCGACCGTGCATGGAAAATATATATTTACAGGAACTAATAATTAAAACCTTAATATTTTTAAGGGGCCGCGGTGGCTGAGCGGTTAGCCCAGTCGCCTGCCACCAAGTCGAACTGGATTCAATCCCCGGCCGTGTCAATCCCGGATTTTCACATGTAGGAATCGTACCGGACGATGCCACTGACCGACGGGTTTTCCCGGGATCTTCCGTGTCCCACGCCTCGTCATTCCGTCGCCGCTCCATACCAACCTCTATCACCCTCATCGGCTCTCAAGACCTCGCTGTTAAGACCCGCCCAAATCTCTTCACCCACTCACTCACTCAAATATTTTTTAAGCCTGGCAAGTTACCCCACAAAGAATGTTCTCCTGTGTTCGCTGGAACTAGGAAGCTCCCCCGCATTTTGCATANGAACGTAAAGACCCGGGGAGATGCAAACCACGAGAAATCTTTCTCTTCACGGCTTGCCAATCTCGACAAAGCACTGCAGGGGCTCCCTTCCATACCGCGTGCGATGGTGTTAAATTGTCCGGCAAATCCACCGTGCCCCGCACGGCCTCGCCCCCTCGCCCATAGGCTGCATCCCCTCTTCGCCCTTACAACCAGTGAACAAGCATCGTGGTTGTGCGAAGGGGTGGTTAGAAGGCCGTGTTGCGGCGTGGAACTGACAAATACGCACCCCGCAGCTCTCTGCAACGCTGCCACCTAGGAAATAGTGCAACTTTTGGCCTGTGTTTACTAAGACATTTTCTTCAAGCCGTACAGAGTCAATTTGATTATATTGGAGGTGATTTACAATACTGCTTTAGAAGACGGTCTAATGTTTTACGAAACGTATTCATGACCAAAAAATTAACTAATTCTACTTCGGTTTTTACATATTAATCCAATAAACATACCTTAATGTGAAANTATTCATGACCAAAAAATTAACTAATTCTACTTCGGTTTTTACATATTAATCCAATAAACATACCTTAATGTGAAATGTGCGTAATTATGACATTTTTTCACATAGAAATATAAAATTCTAATATGCAATATTTTTTAATATCTCTTCAAGATATAAAAGACGCTACTACAAACTATCTCAGATCAGATGGTAAAGTAATAAGGATGCGTATCATTTAAGACAACGGTTAAATAAGTAACGTTTCCTGTTGTAGTACGGGTTGTAAACGTAACGTAGGGTTAATGTGGGAGAGATGTCCCTTGTATAATTCACAGGCTACTCACCAGATGTGTGTATTCCCTCCAGTCGAAACTGAACGAATCACGTGAAATCCCGTAGAAGTTGTGTGTTTGTTTCTTAATATCTTAGCAAAAAAGCAAGTAAAACTGTTACGTGCATTGTGTGTTATATATTATGTATGTTTCGTTTTCATACATAAGTAATTTAAATCCTGCGTTTTGTGAAAGTGTCGTGAAACTTCGTTCTTTGCAGCACGTAACACTCTGGCAGATATATTGCTCTAGACACGCATTTTGTATTCATGATGTGGGGCATCTCTCCCACAAAAGAAGATATGTCCCAACAGACTGGGCGAAAAAAGTCACTATATATATATATATATATATATATATATATATATAATCCAGTGGCGTAAGTGTGTCAAACGTGCTAAAGACCAATAAAACAGTGGTAAGTGTGAAATATATACTGTATATATACTGTATACATATATACGCTAAGAAATGGTCTAATTTACGCCAATAGACAGCTGTTTTATTATCCAGAAGTTTTTTTTATTACTGTGGTTCTATTGAAAGTCATATACGACATATTATAATAAGTAATATATTTTGATTATAGGTAATAATTTTACCGCTGTGTTTTAATTTGGTAAAGAAAATACTTTTTTTNTAATAAGTAATATATTTTGATTATAGGTAATAATTTTACCGCTGTGTTTTAATTTGGTAAAGAAAATACTTTTTTTAAAGATATTTTCAGTTATGTTACGACATGTTAATTTATTATATCGCGGCAAATATCATCCCATGATCTGNTTTTTTTAAAGATATTTTCAGTTATGTTACGACATGTTAATTTATTATATCGCGGCAAATATCATCCCATGATCTGTACATATTATTATTTGTACTTGTAAAATAACACCATGAACTGTAAGGATTAGCGCATTGTTTAATAGTGTGTACTCTCAATCCAACGGGATCGTATCCCACTGCTGGTATAATTGTTAGTAAATAGATTTTGAAATATAACATGTTTTTGGTTAATAAAGTATTTTCTGATATCACAAGGGAAAAAAGTATTTGAGTTCTATTGCATAACAATGTGGTGCGTAATTTTGTATGAACGTGTATAGTCCCACACTGCACCGAAACTTGTGAAATGCCTACTGCTTTACTGAATCTTTCCCGGCTTCGTGATTCATAACACAACACAACCACACGCAACATAATGAATTGAAGTAACATGAGATACTGGTAGTAACCCAAAACATAGCTAATATTTGAAAGACACAGACATATGAAAACTGACCGAATAAAACCATACGGACTCTATAAATAGTAAGAGCAAGCAGGACTTGAGTAATATTTAATTTAAAAAGAATGATCTTGTAAGGACATTTAACAGAAAAATTGAAAAAAGTTGCAAATAGTTATTTATCAAAATCCAATTAAGATCAAGATAGTAATATTTCATTCAAATAGCTGGTTTTTCGGTTAGCCAGAAAAACTAGCTTTGCTTGCTCAAAAATATGTAAGTTGGTTTGACTTAATTGATGTGGAAAGCGTGGTAGAGAATTAAATTGGAGAAAAAAAAACAATCCCAGCGTTTTTGTGTTAAAAAATCATTTTTGTCAGTCCAAACTAAGTGTGCAAATAAATAAAAATAACTCAAAATCTGTTAAACTCGTGTTCTCACTTATGGCAAAAATCATATCACTGACGTAAATTGATGAACTCAGTAGAAAAATCTTCCTACGATTCAAGACGGAAAATTAAATACAATTTTACGGTTATCTCTTATTTGCTGGCAATATTCCCTAAATAAGGCTCTCGGGCCTCAAACGCCTCATTAAATCCTTGGCACTAAATAACTTACTCGCACGTAGAATCACTCATAATTCGATTAAAATAAATGAGCTGCAGTAGCCCGTACATACCCTTTTCTTGTAGAAACTCCGCGGCACATTATCTGCCACATCAAGCGGGCTGTATTCAATGCCGCACTCGTGAAATTATTTAAACATACAAAAATTCCCTACCAGGGGAGACCACGTCCACCCTCCCTGGTCCTGCGTCGGAAAATCCAACATGGCTCGTATTCTTAGCTATAATATTCCAAGAACGCAGAAATTAAAATAACAATTTAATTAGAAACAAGAATGAAGCAGGCGCCATTATTAGTGTTACCAGATATAAGTTGCCATAGCAACGTAACGAAATGCAGCCAACCTCTTTCAAAATGAAAAACATTCTCCTATTATGTACCTCACATAAGAAAATACTGAATAATTAAAACCAACATAAATGACAAATTTAACATTCATAACAAAGTTATTGATTCTAATAAGAATTTCGATAATATCTTTGTGGTGTATCAAAACAAACGTTAACACATAATTGTAATTCCCGTCAATAATTTTATTTCAGGCGAATCAAACAATAATAAAACTTCATTAAATTTCCAGCCGTTACAACGGTGTAAATAAAACCATAAGGCTATAATTTGCAATGACAATATTGTCATACCTGGTTTTTGTGCAACAGGAATTTATTCGGTTAATTAAAGTGCAGTACCAGACCACTTTTTCAGCATTTCTTATGCAGATTATGATCATCGCGAGAATAATTGTGTAGAAAAAGACAGTAAACTCAGACACTCCAAAAATCTCCAGGAGACACAAAACAGCAAAGTTTGGGGTTTTGTTACGATTCCAACACCAGCCACACAGTGCGCTCAGGAGAATGTGGTCAGCGGAGTCTACTAAGGAGACTGGGCCAACACGAGCAGCACTACGAAAGCATAAACTATAGGCAAAAAAAATGCNTCAGCGGAGTCTACTAAGGAGACTGGGCCAACACGAGCAGCACTACGAAAGCATAAACTATAGGCAAAAAAAATGCAAGCTGGGTGGTATTAATTAGGTCTGGCTGACACCGAAGGATGGTCATCGGCTGACAACCATAACTCCGCCCACGCCAAGCTATCGGCGAATAGGAATGAGTCGCAACACACTAACAGTAGAGAGGCGAGAAAAGTGGCCTGGGGATCCGAACCAGGAGAGAGGGTCTTCGTGGGGCGTCAGCGACGCAAGGCGGACACAAGAGTTGTTCAGGCGAAAGAGAGAAATTCCTTCCCAGTCCTCCCCTAATATGTTCCCGACGACTTGATATAGTTTTACTCAGCTATTAAAAAATATTGGTAGCCCTAATAATTCTTTTAATCACTCTTTCCCTCCTGTCTTCCTTTAAGATGGGGTGTCGCCTTGAGTGGCATCCACAACAGATTGCAGATACATATATGTGCTTAGGAACTCTGGTAGGCTTACACATGCCTATAATCGTAATATCTGCAACTTCCTGTTTTTCGGAATTGCCATCAAGGCCCTATGATTCGGTCACAATTTCAGTCACTGAAGTTAAACGGAATGCAAACACCAAGGACCTATTCACCATTTCTGTTGTTGAATCAGAGTTTTCGACCTAATATTTCTGAATAATTGCAGATTGGCAGTGTTTGATCTGACACAACAAACACCAAAGAAGCATTTGATGGAGTTGAATCCAGTACGTACGGTTTCAAATTTTGGACGTCGAGGTGAAATAAATCCTCAGAAGTTATTTCAGGTTATCAAAATAAATATATATTGTAGACGAAAAAAGTTGCAAAAAATGAGACAAGGAAATCATCAAAGAAAAGGAAAGAAGGCTAAGAAAAAAGAACATTTGCCAATCAGTATGAGTGAAACAGATGAAGAAAGAAACTAAATTTGCATTGAGTGTCCCGACAACTGTCAATAACAAGAGATAAATTTGACTGGAATAAGTGTTTTTCGTGTAGAAAGTGGTTGCATGAAACTAGTACTATCTATGGATCCTGCACGTTTAATATCTGCGGCCGGAAATTAAAACGCCTGAACACTAAGAAGTATTCCAATTGGTACATGAAAATTTTGGGTCTTCGTGTATTAATTAAATATGTGTATTTTACAATACAGATTTGTTAGCTTACAGTGTATTTAAAGTGAAACTTGAAGCCTATAAGGCATATTTCCCACAACAGGCATCTCTCTCCCATATATGGTAAGTCATGCCACCCATATCAGGGGATAGATTGCCAAAAATGTACATTTACACAGAAAAAATTCTAATGCTCTTGCGTCAAATAAATTACTATTGAGGCATTTCTTTGAACCTTTATGTTATAGAAAAATTAGTAATGTTGCGTTGAAGTTAATAATGTTAACCACTTACAAAGTCTGATATTAATTCAATGCAAGTATACTGTTGAAGTGTAAACGTTAACAATGCTTGCAAGTAACGCTGCCTCAACTAAATGTTGTATTACGCTAAAACTAACAGGAAGAACAAAATATTTGTGTTACTGCGACATGAAAGTAATGTCCAGACAACACACGTTGACACTGACTTGACGTTGTAAAATGGAGGATACTGGCGAAAAGCGATAACCTCGCAAAATGAAACCACTATATTTAAATTCGAAAGCATAGTATAAGAACTAAATGCAACATCAACCAGTTTTCAAACTTTGCAAAGCAGTTTACGTGCGCCAAATACAGCATGCATATATGAACCAAGCATAGAGTATTTCCACATAACTAAAGAGCACTGCTGTTTTCGTTTCATTACTTGTAATGCTCCAATATGAAATTCGAAGCGTGTTAAAGTAGAGCAGTCGGTAGGACGTTAGGTTTCGTAAGGTAGAGCACGTCAAACGCTCAAGGCGCGAGCTCGATTCCCTTACCGGCCGTGCAATGTTTTCTTCGTCGGTAATAATTCTTTATGGAGAAAATAACCTAATCAAATAATTACGTTTTAGCTTTTTCACCTTAATCAAATAATTACGTTTTAGCTTTTCCACCTTAATCAAATAATTACGTTTTAGCTTTTCAACCTTAATAAAATAATTACATTTAAGCTTTTTCACCCTAATCAAATAATTACGTTTTAGCTTTTTCACCTTAATCAAATAATTACGTTTTAGCTTTTTCACCTTAATAAAATAATTACGTTTTAGCTTTTTCACCCTAATCAAATAATTACGTTTTAGCTTTTTCACTTAATTTATTTTACATCGGGATATTTTTTTTAAGAAAAGGAAATACATAACATTTTTACACAAGTGTTAACATAGTTTCAACATTAAATTTATTTTACCGCAACTTAAACACTACCTTAATATTGACAGTAAAGGAAGGAGGTAACATTGCAACAAAAATACTTGATGTTACATTAGGATCAATAGCTTTCAATTACATGAACAGCAACATTAAATACTTACTGATGACTCACAGATAAAAAAAATTTAATATTGGTAGTGACATTAATACTGTTGCATAACATTAGACTTTTATTTGTGGATTAAAATAGTAATTTACAAATTTAAGTTGATACTGACTAGTTTTCCTTTAATCTTAAAAGAATTTGTGTGTATTTAAAAAAGTAAAAAAACCTATTTAGTTCATGCGTGGTTTTTTAACGATTCTTTCCTTTTCGTGGGGCATATCACCCACATTTACCTTAGCTATGAACAATGGCGTTTACAAAGTTGAATGGCACATTTATTTACGCCTTTGTACGTATAAACGATATATACCAGTCCTAGAATGGCAGTCTCTTCAAGATTCCGTCTCTGTAACCAGGATATCTTATTGATGTTCCTACCAATCTCTGGTAGATTCATGTGAATCGGTTCGTCAGTCCTGTCTGTATTAACGGCAGTGGTTTGTGATGACTGACTGGTCTGCCATTGCTATGCTCATTGGTAAGGAAAATATTTTATTGTTTTTTTTACCTCATTTTCGTTGTAAACACTTAATATTTATTGTTTCTATTTTGGTAAATACTCTAAATAGTTAACAAAATGAATGTTTAAACACGTGTTCACGTAAGATTTATAAAATATAGCATTTAAATACATAAATAAAGTAAAAATAGTTTCTAAAGAGATTGAAATTTGTTGGCTTATTTATTAGGAAAACTTCTTAAAAGGGGCCAATTTGCTTAGTGTTTACAGACCAGGAGCAAAATAAGTAAACTTACTCAAAGGAAAAACTTTTTAAATGGGTTTAAGAAAATTTATTTAATATAATAGAACGAAAACATTAATTGACATTTTAGGCATTCAACTATATTCTGGTACAAATATAGAAATTTCAAGACAATATTGCGGGGTAGTAATTTTTGAAAGTTTAGATTTGTCTCTGTTCTGTGTTCGTTTTTCTTTACCGTGTGCATCTCCTTTGGTCAGCATATTGGTAAATATTTGGAATATAATTTGTCGGAAGAAATAATGACCGTTTTTGGGACAACATACAATATTATTGTTAGTTTTATTTTGTGTCTTAACTTAAATGTCGGTGTTATGCGGTGTTCAACGCGCGTTTTGGTGTTATTTCAGTATTATCGCTATTCGCAGTATCATTTTGCCTCTACTCATTGCTAACATACTTTCATTCTCCAGCGAACTATCTGCACCATTCTGTCATGTTGCATGTTTATTGCTCACTCATCATAAACTTCTACCACCTACCTGTGACAGATTTTGATGGGAGACACATGTTTAGCCCATTAAAAACCGAAACGCAGAGCGAATTTCTACTCAAGATTACATTGAAAATTATGTCGCCATTAGATCGCCTTCTTCGAGGACCTGAGACACACAGTCGGAAACAGTTGCATCATGAGCAGTGTGTAAAATACTAAAAAATCGTAAATTCCCCATGCCTGACAAAAGATCACTAAGGGAAGCTTTCGAATTGATAAGCTCTCATAAATAACGCTAACCAAATTATTTTGTAATTATTTTATGCGAATTATTAGTAGGCAAGAGGATAGTGGTTCATTTTAGCATAATTTACTTTCTATTACAAGCAGAACGAGTCGTAGTTTCAAAGAAAAACGAGTAGGGCAGAATTATATATGATTTAATAAAATTTGGTGTATATAATTAAACCAGCAGAAAAAAAATAGTTTTTGAATAAAAACATGCGAGACACGTATAAGTTTGCATTAATGCAACACTGTACATAACAATCACTTATATTTTATTACATATCATACACATATTGCATTATTTATGTAAAAAAAATGTATTTTAAAACGAAGAAATTAACTATGCACTGTTCTGAAACCGGATTCCTGTGTTGACATATATAAATTACCGAATACGAGCTCTGGGGTTTACTGAATTCGCATAATCGCAAAGGTTGATGACTTCTGTTTGAGAGTGGTGTGTTCGATTCTGCTCGCCGGTAGAAAAATTCTTTAATTCCTCTTCCAGCAGTAATACAAGCAGATATAAGGGTGGTTTGTTAGTAAGGAATACGAACATACATAAAAATTGAACAATTTTGCAATTTTGTTACGGCGTACTCTGAGAGCAAATTGTTCCTGAGACATCTCGCAGTAAGTCGTAACCTCAAAAATAATATTTCATGGTATTTAACTCTGTCTCAGTGGACACAACGCACGTCATTGTGTGTAATATCAGCTTTGTCTGCGCTGAAATTGTAGAGATTATCGCAACTTTACGGGGCAAAAAATGCGTTAGTACCTACAGAAATATCGCGGAGCTCTCTGCCTGGCTGTTGGTACCATCAGCTCTGTCACGTCGACGTAATCCGCGATTGTGTGAAGCCAAATTTAGACTTTAGCCACGAGGACTAGCGAAATCAATTACTCGAGTGACAGTGAAGTACGTCACCAAATTGATTCAACACAAATACCGCACTTAAATTGGTAACTTCCCTGAATATAAATGAATAATATCTATTATTTCGTTTATTTTAACCCATTTTTGCGAGAAAAAAAAAGTGTATTTATTTGTTCTCTTGGAGTCTTAATCTGTCCCAGCTTAGTCAAAGCTGCGATGAAAGAGAAGTTGGACTGCCATACAGTACTGTTAATTACGGGTTTTCAAATAAATCCGTAGCGTATTCTCTTAAGCAGTCTCTTCCCATATAAACTTGTTAACTGCAGTAAATACAAGTAAATAAAATTAAATTCTTAAGTTATGGTTTTAACATTTTTTACACATAAACTTTGCTCTAATAGTTTAATTTGCTAGTAATGTTCGAAGCTATATGTTTGTTACAAAATTTATCCCTACATATTTGCAACACTCATTTAACCTTTGCTAGATGAAGGTTTTTGTTTTGTATCTATAAAAAGTTATTTGTCATTATGTATATTACTTTTTAACACTGGTTCAATTTATCAATTTTTACTTATNTTGTATCTATAAAAAGTTATTTGTCATTATGTATATTACTTTTTAACACTGGTTCAATTTATCAATTTTTACTTATGAACGACTACCTGATGTATCTTATCCTCCTCTGCGTTTCAGTTAGCACTTTTTCCTTTTCTTTTGGCTTTTTTCCTTTCTTTTGATTTCCCCGTGTACGGGTAAAAAATATTTATAGAACACATTATTTTAGTCCTTACGGCCAGCATTTGACTCTGAAACTAGAAGCTTGTATATACAGTTTAGATTAATGCTTAGCAGTTTCAAAAACAAAATAAAACATAATATTAAAACACCGGTTGGAAAGAATTGTTACAATGTTAATATTTTGTTGGTTTAGTAACAGATTCTACAGGCGTGTTATTAAAATTAGACCATTTGTACAATTTTGCTGTTGTGAGATAAAATGTATTAAATACTCCGATATATGTAAAGGTTTTAATAATAAACGTCTCTAAAATCATATTTCAACAGCTTACAAATTAAAGCGGTATTAAAATGTATGTCTGAACACAAACAATACGATTTTTATATCAGAACTATGATACCAATTTAACACGAAACTGTAGAATGATTTTGGAATTAATATTGCTCCTGGTTTTGTACTCTTGTTTATTTGTTTACATTATCGGTATTTTTGTATTAGCTAGATAATTTCTATGATTGTTGGATATAAATGTTGGNCTTGTTTATTTGTTTACATTATCGGTATTTTTGTATTAGCTAGATAATTTCTATGATTGTTGGATATAAATGTTGGATATTAGTGAACAATAGTTGTACCTGACAAATATAATGTAAATTACTCAACAGAAGATACAATGGAGAAAATGTCGAACAGAGACACCGGGGATTCGGCTCATTTTACCTATTTATTTGTAAATTTACTGCCGTTATCATTGAGAATATGTATCGTAAGATAATAAGATATTGGCCTACTGAACGCTTAATTATCATCAAGAATTTAATACGTATTGAAACAATTATTTAAATACAAGTAATTGTCGTAGTTATATCAAGCCTTCAGCCGGGAAACAGGAATCACTATTAAACATTTACTCATGTAGCATGAAGAATTAGGTGGTAAGAATATTAAATATGTGGAAGAAGAATTACACTTCATTTGAACCGTTTTGCGTGAATACGTTGCATACATATCTAAATGATATTTTGAAAATTCTGTGAAAATTAAATGTTTTCGGTATGTTTCAGATGTTTTTTTACCATTCAAGTTAAGATAAAGTCGTAAGCAAGTAAAGAGGATCTAGTAAAATTGTATGAATTCAAGTTTTGAAAGCTGTAGTACAAAGCATGTATGAAGAGAATCGTAAAAGTACGAGTGCCACGTCATAAAAATATAAAAAAGGGATTTGCAAAGATAGCAATTAAAATTTTCCTGTTTTCTTAACTTTTTTTATAAAATTTTTTCTAAAGAATAAGCAAAAAAAAAAAGTTATTAGGAAATGCCATCTTTAATCTGAATACCTTGTGAGAGTGATTTCTCAGAAATAAAAACTGTTTAAACATTACTCCACCGTGTGCCCATGATAGCATTACTTAAAACGTAAATTAAATGCTCGTTAATCGTAATCTTTTTTCGTAGACGCGAAAGGTTGTTTTCCCGATATGTACATTATTCCCAGTGATATAAGAGGACCTTCTCATTTCTCTATACGTAAAACACTCGTCCAATGAATCCATAACTTTCCCTTGCAAAAAGTTTAGCAAAGAACTCCTTAAAGGCTATTCAAGGTAAAGTGAGCACTTTCGAAATCCCTCTCATTGGGAATAACAGTCAACAAATATATTTTATTTTAGCCTTACGCGTTAACTTCCAAGTGCGGTTAAATCAAAACACCGTGCTTATTACTTAAATGGCAATATTTATTTAATGAAGTGGTTGAAAGATGAAAAATGGCTGGAAGGACAAAGTAAGTAGGGCCTCGAAAGTTCTCACTTTACTGTGAACAGCCTATAATGATGTTTATACGTTTAAATCGTTATCGGATCATCTCGTGCAAATGTTTTNCTCACTTTACTGTGAACAGCCTATAATGATGTTTATACGTTTAAATCGTTATCGGATCATCTCGTGCAAATGTTTTGTTTGTAGAGATCCTTAAATGTCAGGGATTCGAACACGGAACTCCAGGGTAGCAAACGGCAAAAATAAAAAAGAGAGACTCGCGCGTCATCTTTACTTTTGAGGTTTATACTCCGCGCGCAGTTGCGTCGTGGAAATAGTCGCGGGGTTGGCAATCTCCGGCGAATAATATAATTTTTCTACGGTCGCGCGAGACACAGGCGCAGTGAAACGGCGAGCTGGCGTACGCAGCCACGTGGAGCTATTTTTAGCCGCTTCTGCATACATATTTAATGAAACCTAGTTCAAGGGACGCTCTGGTGGATTGGAAGGGAGCGGGCGAAAGGGCTGGCAGGTATGGAACGCAGGCAGGGGTTGGCGCGCGCAGGTGGAGAGAGGGATGAATATGTAGCAGTAGGAATTCTATAGCCCAGGTATGCCAGGGAGAAGGGTCGATAAATTGGGCCGTCCAAGAGGTTCGCGGGCAAGCCGCTAGAGGCGCCTCTTTACGGGCAGAGCCGCCAAACCCTCCTGTGCGCGCTGGCCACTTCGTAAGGGCGTTTACACTATTATAGTGTATTCGCAGTTTCTTCACAATTTTTGAATCCAACCTTTTAAAAATGACACAATTTATGACTCGTTCGGCGGTTTCCTAATTGCGTTAAGTACCACAAGTGATTTATATTTGTGTTAATATTCAAGTACCTTATTTTTGGTTATATAAAATTTTTGTTTTATCTATAAATTATAATATTTAATTTATAATTAATATGGTTCAATACAGTGATAATATCGGTGGGTTGGTAATGCCTAGTAAGAAATAGTTCTTATGGAAAATGTTATTCTACTGAGTGCGCACGAATGCGGTGCGTTGTCCCTTTGGTGTAATTTTCTAGACTCGGACAATATTTTTGCATGAGGCGGAATAATATCATGAAAGTATAACTTCAGCAGTGCTTCAGAAAAGTTGGAAGTAACCGTAAATTGACTATGAAAAACTAGAGCAGTAGGCATTCACCAGTAAACAGTAGCGTTTAAAAATTATACTTACACAATAGCAACGTTACCGCTTAAGGCTGTTGTCTGGTTGAGAATTTGGTAAAAGGGTTAATGAAATTCAGTTTTTTTGGTGTTCCTGTAAAAAATATATATATACCACCAGGGACTTTTTGAGCAGAAAAATACAAGTTAATTTGCTATGGAAGCCTTTTGTAACATTAATGCACAGCCTGATTACTGGAAAGATCAGAACACTTAATAATTAAATAAAAAATTACTGAAAAATTTATTTTATTTGCCTCGGTAAAGAGTTAGAGACTATCGTTTCTCACGAGAGTATCGTTTTTCACACTTGTTTTGTTTCAAGTTCATATCTTAAAAACTGGCTTTAAAAATAGAATTTCATTATAATGCATTTCCATACAAAATTCTCAACCAGACAACAGCATAAATTTCTACGAATAGAAACGCGTTTCAGTGTTTGCTCTATTTGGTCAAAACGAAAACAGTTGTTTTTTTATTAGTATTTTTGTTTCCGGGGATTTTTTTTTTGNGTGTTTGCTCTATTTGGTCAAAACGAAAACAGTTGTTTTTTTATTAGTATTTTTGTTTCCGGGGATTTTTTTTTTGGAGGTCAGTGCAAATAAATATTTTAGTCCATAATTTGAAATTAAAACTTTAAATCATGTTTGTTTNTTTTTTTTTTGGAGGTCAGTGCAAATAAATATTTTAGTCCATAATTTGAAATTAAAACTTTAAATCATGTTTGTTTAAGAGTGGATGTTTCGGTGATTGGCTAACTTAAAGACTTCCAAAATTTCTCTACTGCAGTTAGCAGTACCAACTCCATTGTGTTGGACTAGATTTAAACCATAGCGTTGGAAAACACTTCTGCTGCCTACTTCTTATTGCTTACTGTCTTAAAGTTTTTATCATGTAAATCCTTTAATAAATTTGGTAACAGCCAACCGTCATATTTGGTGAAATCACGCTTCAACATTTAGTGAAAAATACTTAACTTTGTTCACGCACACTCTTGAGATTCCGTTTGAATTTTTCCCCTGAATAGTCATGTTTAACATGAAATATTTGTTTCCGTAGGTGGTGCCTATCTGTACTGTATTACTGCTATTCATTCTCTAAAACAGTGATGTTTATTTGTATGGATCTCATATTCACGGTGTGAATAATAAATCAAAAGAATTCTCTACATTTACGTGAATAAATTTCCCTCTCTCGACCAGCATTTATTTTATAACCAAAGATTATGCTTAACAAACTGAAGTGAATATCTTAAATCGTAATTTAAAAAAAAAAGCAAAAAGGATATTTCTTATGCAGGGTGGTTCTGATCTACAGGCACAAACACTGCAAAGTGATTCTCTATGCAAAATGGGATAGAGAGCATTATACGAACAATGTCGCACAGTAACTCGTAAGGGAGGTAGCCACACTTGAAATCGCTATGTCAGATGGTTCTACCGGAAAATAATAATAATGTTTTCTATAAACAAGCCCTGAAAACTGTGAACAGTTGTCTCCTTCACTGAGACACTAGGGAGTGGTATGTTATTATCCTACCAATGTGTGTGTAACCCTCGGGTATTTTGTAATGCCGTCATAATCATACGTTATTGCACGGAAACACGTTACTGTAATGAATCACTATCAGACAAACGGTGTTCGATACAACGGGCGACGTTTGAAAGGGTGCACTTGGCTACCTGCCAGGTACGCAACCAAACTTTGTCCGAGGTCTCGAACACTTTTCGTCTGAGAGTGTTACATCAAGGTAACATGTTTCCGTGCAAGAAGGTATGATTATGAGGTCTTGTGGCCTTCTTCTGTTTAGCAAACTGCTAGCATAATTACTGCTACGGACAAGAAATAAAGTATTAAAACATATATGCGTGCTGGATACAAAAGACCAACAGCAATTAATGAATAATGAGAACAATATGATAAGTTATACATGATCCAGAGGGAAGTAAAGTAAACAATTCCACGGCAATTAAGGAAATTAACCTTTTGATATATTTTTAATAATAGTAGTAAACATTATATATTTTGCTGGCAAAACAAAATTAATACGACTGACAGGACGAAAACTTGTGTAATTTCAGTGGAGCTCCTTACATACAATATGTATTGTGTATGTGTATTAAAACGCCAGGATTTTTTTTTATTTAGCAAACACAACATACTTTATAAGCCAAGTATAACTTTGTTTAGATGATGAAACAACTTTCATTATAAAATTTTATATTAATTTTTAAAGTTCACAAACTGTGGATTCAATCAAAATAAACATGAAGTGGAGATGGCCGGCGAAGAGAAGAAAGCGCCGTGGCCGTTCCTTTATGGACGTGACGGGAGTCACGAGTATCCCGTCACAGCTACCAGGTTAGTCTGAGAAGCTGCAGTCTTCCCATACTACAGCTTGGTGCGAAGGTATTGCGAACTGGTGCTCATTTAACTGTGATACTGCGAATGGGACTGCAAAGCTCTGAAACTGCGATCGGTGATGCTGCGACCTCTGGAAAGGTCGGGTATGGATTAATACAAAAAAAATCACAGTCACAGCCGAATTGGGTCAGAAAAACAGTAGAGCAACACTCACCGATAACGTAGGTTGAAAACTACGGTATCGTAGCATACCAGCACTAAACTACGTTGTTGCACAGCTAAACTACATGATTAGAAGTATACATGAAATCAAAGAACATACATCTTGATCACAAGTGAGAACTCCCAGAGCTGTGGTTTTGGAGAAAGGTGATTGACACTGTTGTCTAAAGGACCAATTTACTACTGAAGTAAACACAGGGCGATTGGAGTTAAAAAAAAA
>NQII01003296.1:91767-104766 GCA_002778355.1 Clitarchus hookeri
CCCGAGCCGCCTTTCCTAACTCACGAACCATAACATAACTGACACAAACAATGTGTTCCAGGATGTCGGGCTGGAGAGACAGCAGTCGGTTCCAGCGGCTTGGCGAGCAGCGTGACGGCCTGCGACGCTGGAACCCACACTGGTTCGAATACTCCCGCCTTGGGCAATGGGCGACGTGGGAGTAGCATTTCCGATACCTCTGTGTGTGAGCTTGATGGTAAACGTCAACAAGCTCTAACACACAATGAGTAAGTCACGTGTTGAAGGGGCCTCCTTTGTGAAACATAAGATGATTCACGAAGGAGGCCCCTTCAACACGTGCCTCAATCTCTCATCCAGCCGCGAGGAAGCAGTACGACGGCGATGGAAAATAGCATAAGAGAACTTTGCGCGTGTCGTTGCGTCAGAAATCTAAGCTGTGATTATAGGGTTTTAGTACCTCAATCTGTTCATAAAAGACACAGAAATATCGCTACAGTATAAAACACTGGTTCACAAAAGACTAAACACCGTAAACAAAGTGCTCCTCCTAACGACTTTCGGCTGCATACACAAGAAATAAGCCTCGGTGTTACCGAAATTCAAACTCGCATTCTCACTTTCACCACACGACCGATTCATCTCGTGCACGAGCTTTCGTGATACTATTTTTGGTTTATAACTCAGGCGGTAATATAATAATCTTACCTGTTAGAAAGGATTGAGGTAAGTAATTTAGACAAATACTGCATTTCAGAAGGACTTCATGTCTCCGGGTAGATTTAACAGTGGCATATATGCCTTTTTTTTATTGTAGTAAATACGGTTTCGAAGACTTGGCGTTGTGATGGCAATGCAAACTAACAACACAGCATTTGCGGTTGGTTTAAAAAATAACTGGCCAGGAATAATACACAAAACAGTGTGATCGCATAAACTTTTGAAGTAAATGAAGAGAATTGACGTAGTTTTCCCTCAAAATAACGTCAAAAGAAAAAAAAAGTCTCCCAAAATTCAATGGCTCTTAGTTAACTGCACGTCATTCGTAAACACATTAAATTGTTTTAAGTGAAATAAGTATCATAAAATGTAATAGCTTGTAAATGGTTTCCCGACTTAAAGTGATTCCTGGTCGTAGCAAAATATTTTCCACTTATTTTACAAATTAAGCTCTTGTAAAGTTACAAAGAAAACATTTTACAAAGGACTTTATTGTATTTTTACAAAAAATTTTAAATGTACGAAAAAATTCTCACTAAAATTTAATACAATTTTTTACAGTGCACTCGACACACACACAAAAGAACAAGAAGGTGGCTTTGAATTCACAAGTTTGCAAATAAATTCGGTAATATAGGTTAAGACGTCACTTGGAGTAATTAAAAGTTTACGATTTGGTTATTTTATTGAAGAAGGTCTTTAAACACTATATTGGGTGCAGAACACTTTGTTTAATGTAGAAATTACCAACATGTCTGGAATAAAATTTTATATGCCTCAATAATGATTAATTTTTCACAGTATTTACTGCAATGACTGGGTAATGGCTTCTACTAAAATCGGCTACCTAAGGTTAATAGAAAATAGTAAGCTATGCATACGCAATTTATTTACGCAAACGCTGTCTTTGAAGCCTCCGAATCTGAATTTGCGAGTGAGAGGTGATTACGCAAACAATATTGAGGAGAGAAACCACTTTTCATAACAAATGTTATTCAAATGTTAGGCAAAAAAACTCTATCCTAAGGTTTTGCAGATCTTGAAACGTCTTCACGTAAAATACACCTCTTTTTTATTACGCATGTACTATTCCGAACAAAAGAATACCAGAACATTTTTTTTAACATTTTAAATTCAAAGCGCACACTAAGGCCACAAAAAGGTAACCGAACTTGCTCTACACAACTGCCTCAAGGTCCGGTTGCAGATGGAACAAAAACGTATCCGTGACTTCTTATAAATGTGGAGACACTTCAGCTAGGAGTCAAGGCTTTAGTATTAAAAATACGTATTACACCTGAACTGACCAATTCCTTGAGAGCTTTAGTTCGTTATACGTGGAAATATTTATATCCTCGCTTATGAGCGCACCCGCTTTATTCGGTAGATTTAATTGATTTGTGGTTTGTGAAATGGATTGGGGAGGGTCGCATCACAAACAAAAATAAAGGGAAATTAGGCACGATGGTCGCCTTGTCTTTGAAAACAAAATTAATGGGAGACGACAAAAATTACATTATATTGTGATAATACAGAGTGGCGTTTAACTTTTTTAAAAATAATTTAGTAATTTTTAATTTTTGCGTAGCTTCCTAATTTTGTCCGTACATTTTCTTCTGATAGGGCAGCCAAAGTCATAAATTTATTTTCTCGTTTCTACGCTAAAACATATTTAAACAGTGATCGGACGTTTCCTGAATTGTAGTTTCGTCACGCACAGTTCCGTAGGGGAAATACCATCATAGCGAAAATACATGATTAAATGCGTAGCTCAGAAGAAAGTTATAGAAAATGTGCATGGGTCTTTACACCTGGAAAACACACACACACACTTCAAAACTTTACGAGCTTATGCAAGAAACTTCGGGTGAGCTTTGCCATAAGCATGGAATATATTACTTAAGTGTAATAAACATAGCAATAAGTGAAAAACTAACTTTCTAAAAACTTTAGACAATCACAGAAATTATACAACTTGCAGCATGTAGAGAGTATTTACCACACACAATTAAACTATAACGAATGTCCTCGAATGTTCACGTGAAGACCGAGACTGGAAACGTATGTAGGCTATTCACAATAAAGTCAGCACTTTTGAAAGCCCTCTCATATTAAATAATGTTCGATAAATATATTTTATTTTAGCCGTATGCGTTAACTTCTGAGTGCGGTAACATACACTGTGTTTATTACTTACGTTGCAATATTTAAATTTAAAAATGTTGATTAAAGGATTAAAAAAATGGCTGAAAGGAACAAGTAACTAGGACGTCAAAAGTGCTCACTTTACCGTGAACAGCCTATATATAGTTATATCTCGGGACATTGGGCTGGCAGATAATCGTCAACGTGAAGCATGGACTGGAAGGGGGTGCGACAGAATTACAAATTATTCCCAGAAAAGTAGGCAGATTAACTGGTGCAGTAACTATCGTTGACGTCTTTGGATACTTCTCAGGTGGCATCCGGCCGATAAAGTTTCGTTACGCGGCGTACTTGGTAGGTGGTACATAGACATAGAAAAATGCAATTACTGAGGATAATATTACAGGCCCATGGATCAATGCAGCTCTATAGATCAATGCAGCATGCTCCATTAAAATAAAATAAAATAAGTATCTGGGATAAAATAGATATTCGTATACATTTATAAAACCATCGCTAGTAATTTTTTTTTTTTTTGTTTTTGTAAGAAAACTCTGTAACCTAATTGTGGGATGTTTTAAAATACACTAGTCTGCCAAATTATTAATTGTTGCATATACTAATTCTTCGGACAACAGAAGTTAAAGGTACAAGTATAATACGTTAAATATATTGCAACCCTAGGTGACATCTGATGGATACGGACATTGCTGTAATGCAAAAAATTAAGGAATTTGTGTTAAGTATAAATATCCTATACTTTTCACCTCATCGTTCTTGATTATGACGTATTTTATTGAGAAGAGACAGTTGAGGGTATTTTACATTTACCATGACAAGTACTGTGATCTGTAAAAATATACCTGAAGAAAACAAATAACATATAGAACTTGGAGGAATATCGAAGATATATTTAACTTTATAGCTGTTAAGAAAAGTATTATTTAAATATTTGGTTACTAAAAAAAATTCTAATCTTAGTTATTATAGTATAATATTACTTAAATTTAATGCAACTAACGAAATCAGCCTTTGCATAGTACATTTATCAAAATTTAATAAATTCATAACATTTTTTAAAGGTTTTATAACTTGCCGGCTTCTTGATTATAATATTTCTTTTTCCACACGCTGTATACTTTTGGAAATTAAAATGTATTACACGTTTAATTTGCTGAGATTCAAACATCTGACTAACTGATTTGTAATAATAATCGGTAGTCAGAACTACAAAAAATTACCGATATTTTATACTCCTGTTAAAATTTATTCTCTATTCCATTGCAGCATGTGTACGGTATAATTCACCAATTCTGTTACAGCTGCCACCTTTATATAAGCGTCACAGGGCGCGTAATCCGATTAGAGGCACGGTACGCTCTTTGTAACCCTCTGTTGCAAACTCCTTTCCCGAGTTGAGTCCAGTTCATTATTCTGACAGCGCAGATGTATAAATACGACACAGCAAACAGACTGGAGGCGATTAGGGAAATAAGTTTTTTTCTTTACAGGTTAATTATTACGAGCATTTTAAAACGTATCATGGAAACAAAATTAATGATGCAAACCGGAAATAAGGAAATTAATTTAGAATATTCCAGATCCGAAACTGTTTTTTACAAGTGCCTGTCAAACTGAGCCGTTTTTTTTATTGTTTATATCAGGTAGAAAAGCACTCTCTCCTAATTAATGTGTAATGAAGATGAGAACCAGAAAGACATATTAAAATTACGACAAAAATAATGCAAGGATTTTTAACCGTTGTTACGAACAAAATGAAACCGTTTAGGTTCCACCCTTATGGCAGAAACAAGTTAAAATTTTCACAACAGAATGACTTAGCCTATCTTAGGATAAACTGGTGTTGAAGAAGACATAACCAGGATAATTTTTTTTACGTATATGCACAACTGTGAGAGTCTACTTCATAACTGAACGAAGCTTGAAATGAGAAACTTTTAATATCAACAAGTTGTACCATAGGTCTTCATAAAATATTGCTGAAATTGAATTTGTGGTTTAAATACCGTTTTATTGTTTACAAATACTTCGTAGCAAATATAGTATTGTTTCGCTGTTTTATGTAGTTTTCCAATTCAGTTATTGCTGTTTAATGCTGAAGCTTATCAGTTAATTTACGCGTGCTGTTAGGTTAAAGGGAGCGTCGGGTGCCACCTTAGTTTTATACAGTTTTGGCCATTACTTATCTTTAAGATCAATATTTGAAACTGTCACTTTATTAGGACATTGAAAAACGGTTAATTATATTTTAGTGTTGATTATCTTTGGACTTATTTTACTTCTATGGCTTTTGTAGTTATCCTTAGAAGGTGATCAGCTATTAATTCACATTTATTTCGAATGGTAAGCAAATAAAGATACACCACTTATATTACATTTATTCCATTATCTGAGTGTACTATGCATAATGATGAAGAAATCTCAATAATAAATGCTGAACACATTTTGTGTCTCAAAAACTGGCAGCCCCACGATGATTTTTATCTCCCCCCTTTAAACAGTCGTATTTATAGATTTTTGAAAACAATTAAAGCTTAAAAGTGCGACATTTTTCTATATGAACTATTTTATGGTTGAATAATTGTTACTTGGCAATTTGTCAAATTAAATATGTGTTTGTTAAAAATTCTACAGAAAGTGGAGAAAGAAAAACTATGTACTGTGCTGAAAAATAATTCCTACGTCTTAGATATTGAACACTAAACGTACAGAAGTTTTTGAATTTTAATGTACTACTTCTTGAAGTAGCACATAGTGTAGTGAGTGGAGTGGTTGGCTCTGTTGTCTCTCATTCGGAGGATGCGTGTTCATTTCCCGGCAACGACCCTTGGCTAGGTCTCGCCCATCCTCTCATTGCGGAAGGCAATGGCAAACATCATCACAGTCGTCCTGTCGAGTAGCTCTGTGTTGGCACATCCCAAAAATTCTTATACATAAAGTGTGTGTAATCGACATCTGGGAGCTATCGACGGCCTTAGCAAGTGCGGCACCAAAGCGAGCAGTAACTGTCCCAGGTGTGTTCAATACCTTGGCTCGCTTGGTGCTACTAGACGAAGAACCAAGTATCGATATGGTATAGACTAGAATGATGGAAAAACACAGTTCAGTAAAATCAATAATACTTTCATGTACTGCTACAATTACTAAGTTATTTTGTATTGGTCTATGGAAACTAACAAGTAGCTGACAGCCCAGAAATACCTAATGATATTTCAACTACTGAGTTCTTGCATCAGAGTGACTTTGCAGACGCAATCACCTAAATAATTTTACACATTAGCTTGCAAAATGTTGACAGTAAATTATTTCCCCAACCATCGACTTATTAAGAGACATGTCTTGGCCAACCTGTCATAAATTTATTTAAAGGGTGCTGCAATATGAGGAAAGATAGCCGTGCAAGTAGAGTTATCACGAATAGTGCAAGGTGTCTTTAGTGCTGTCAGTTATGTTTTTGGTCTTTCCAATATATTTCAAGTTGTGAGATGCAAAATCACTTGGAACTTTTTAGTTATTAAGCTCCCACTGATATATTATAAAAAACGTGCATTTCTATTTCTTTAGTCATAATGGTCCATTTTAATATATCTTCTGAGTATTGAAATATCAACTTCGAATTACAATAGCTCTCTCTCTCTCTCTCTCTCTCTCTCTGTCTTTATATTCAAAGATGAAGGGCACGTAAAAAATATTGCGATTGACTATAGCGAATATGTTAACTTTATCATCAGATTGCCTACAGAGTCGATAAAGCGATAACATTTTAACATTCGACTACAGTGCTCGGCGAAATTCTCAAAGTGTTAACATTACATACGTATCGAGGCCTGCAGTATTATTGCTCCCTTGATTATCGATATACTCTATGTGTTGTTGCTATATTCTGCTTTTATGCTGTGTACTATGTGTTCCAGAAAACCAGGGGACTAATAACCTCAAGTGACATGCTGAATGAATATTAGGTTTTTGCTTAACTCTCATATGAACGGAATGAACTACACAAACGAACAAAAAATACCGGTAAAGGCGAATACTAATGTCGACAACGAGATTCCAACTTCAAAGCAAAGAATACTAGATGATGTACATGTTGAAGAGCAGGCGACGAAGACGATAATAAAGAGAGTTTGAGAATGGATTTGGTTGGCTCTTAATAGCGAGGTTTTGAGTGGACAATAAATACGGTGTTAATGAAGATGACAAACGCGCAGATATCTCTAATGAACTTGTAAGGAAAAGTGATCCAATGAATACAAAAGACGACAGCGGCACTGGCTTCGTATTTTCTGATGACTCTAATGAACTTGATAAACACGTTAGACCAGCAAGCAAAGTTGTAGAGATTACTAGCACATGAACGTGACATCTCTAATTATCCGAGAACTTAGAAAAACGACCTTGTCAGTCGATTAATTATCGCCCACAAACTGCAAAACATGCAAAAATGTTATACATAGTCTATATATTTAATCATTTTAATGACAACAATATTCAAGGAATATATACCTAGGAGTGTCTAAAGAATTAATGTGTGAGGAATGTGTAAGAATGTTTGATGAGGAATAAATAGCTGAGAAATGGTTTATGTACGAATATCCAATAAATGTTGGAGGAATGTATGTTTGAGAACTGAAAGACTGAGGAATATTTGAGTAATATCCCAGGTAATATATGAGAAATGGCCGATGGACGAATGTCCAAGAAATTTTGAGGAATTCATGGTTGAGAATTGAATGACTAAGGAATGTTTGAGTAATATCCGAGGTAATATCTGAGTAATGAAAGCACGAAAAACGTTTAAGGAATTAATGTATGATATTTATATTTTAGGAATTTATGTACAAATAATATTTTAGGAATGAAATTATGATTAATGTTTGAGGATTGTCACAGGAATCAATGACAGAGAAATGTTTGACAAATGAATGTCCGAGAAATATCTTAAATATGACCTTTG
This sequence comes from Clitarchus hookeri, assembly GCA_002778355.1. Taxonomy (NCBI): domain Eukaryota; kingdom Metazoa; phylum Arthropoda; class Insecta; order Phasmatodea; family Phasmatidae; genus Clitarchus; species Clitarchus hookeri. The sequence goes on from NQII01003296.1 coordinate 99,590, forward strand.
TATGAGGTCAGTTTGATGTTAGTGTGAGGTCTCAGATCTGAAACCTGTTTGAATACTGTGGGTTCATTACAAACAAACTTCGGCGACGAATGATTCATCGTTACGTCACTGCACGTGTACGCTTATCAAATTTAAATGACGTTACGCTCCCTTCCGCTGAATATTTTATTCATTTTTTACAATACCCCGACAATATCTGACCGACAAGTGTCGTACTTAGCTGTTGGAGTTATGTTATAAAGCTCACTATAATGTTAAAAAGTTTGATGTTTTTTACAGCATTTGTACTTATACGAAAGAAAGTGTTTAAAAACAAAGCAGAACTTGATTTTGGTGCAAATGAAATTTTGTTTTGCATTTCCATTCTTTGCGCGCCTCGACAAGCTCGGCACGAGAGAAAGTAGAAATATAATATACATTTGTCGGGCTGTTGGGAATGTGAATTTCTCGGGCTGACGTCAGAGTGCAGTGAACTTGCTTTTCATCGGTTGCTACTCCGATTTTGTCGTGTCGAGTTCGTCGTACCTACTTGTATTCCTGCTCTGGCCTTTTTGAATTCTGTTTCTCGTGGTTTACCAAAATCGCTCCTCACAAATGCCGGGATGTCTCCTAAATAAAGATCATGAACGACTCCTTCCCTCGTTCCTTATTGTCTAACCTCCTGAACCGTTCTCTAATGATCCCTATGTCGATGAAACATTACGCCACAAATAAACAAAAAAAATTATATTACGAAATATTATGACTCGGAGTTAAACGATTAAATATGTAAAATTATTGACATTGTAACAGAACGGAAAGTTTAATCACGCACCTGCCGGACAGTTAAAACGCCTTTACTAAACAACTCTGAAACATGAGTTAAAAATACGTAGTGAGAAAAACAAAAATAGTTATACAGGCTTCATTTTCAAACTTTCCAAAAAATTAGTGGTCAAATTATATATGAAAATGTCAAAAGACGCAATGTAATAAAACTGCATAGAAGAAAAAATAAAACATGTGCACACAATGCAAATATATTTCCAAAAAGCAGCAACACCTGACTTCAAAGTCAAAATACTGGCGAAAATAAGACACCGAAGAAGAATGATTTGGGCCNTGGAACATGGAGCTGTTCATGCTGTCATTCCGGTAGTCCGGTGGCCATTTTTCCCTCAAAAAGTCCAGTTTTTCCTTCAAAATCAATTAATTTTCCCTCAAATTTCTCTTTTTTCTAAAAAAATGTCCTTTTTTTCCCTTAAAAAGTATTATTATTCTTTTAAAATTTTCCACTTTCCATAAAAAGTCACCTATCCCCTAGTTGCAAAGAGTTATCCTCTGAAAGACACTTATCGATCCATCGGAAAGATTTTGGGTGATCGTTTTCGAGGGCAGAGCAGTGGCAGCCATATTTGTTTTATAAGCATAGGGTATGACAAATCGACATACAGGGTCCAGGTCCGAAGTAAGATCTAACTGTCAACCATTTTGGTTCTGTCAGCCATCTTAGCCACAATATCGGATCCAGGTGACCTGACCTTGACCTTAGGTCTTGACCCCATGACCTTGAATGACCTAAAACCAAAAATATTGCAAAATTCTTTAAAAAATTCAAAAATATATATTATCTTTCAAAAATGTCCTTAACATAATTATAAAATTGAATTTAAAATGTATTAAAATAAATTAAAATACTAAAATTTTGAATATTTGGGATTAGAGGGAACGGGTTACCAAAGCCGACCTGCCATTATGTTATGACGTCATCCGACCGCTATATTGAACCCTTGTGACGTAAAAAATGTACAAAAAATTTATTTAAAAAATTTTATTAAAAATTATTACAATGATTATTTTTTTTTACATTTCCGGATGTTTTCCCAGCTCCACGTCCATCAGGCGACTGACCTCCCTCCAAACAATCACATAATGTTAACATTCCCCTCTCCTAAGCATTCACCGTGGTTCATTCTGTCGAATGCACTCGACCCGTCATATTGGTTTTATCATTTGTCATGTGTTTACATTTTTAACATCTAGATAGCGCTGATGACTTCGACTCCTATGTTGGATCTGGGTGACTTTCACCTTGACCTCCTGTTGTGACTTTACCTCTGTGCAGTACCTTGGATAACCTTAAATCGAAAAAATACCAAAAAAATTCTAAAAATTCCAAAAATTTTAATATATATATATATATTTAAGGTTTGTATGCACATCAATCATTAGCAATCTTTCCATCAATTATGCAGACAATCTTCCGCAACCTTTCCATCATTCCTCTGCAATATTTTTATCAATCCTTCCAAACCTTTCACAACCTTTCCATATCTTTTCAAATATTTCCATAAATAGAATGCAATATTTCACAATTCTCTGCAGTCATCCGCAATCCTCCTTGCCAATCCTCCGCAATAAATATCGCATGCTCCGCAATCAGCACAGCATGCAACGCAATCAGCTCGGCATACACTGCAATCAGCGCCGCACGAACTACAATTAGCAAAGATTGCAACGCAATCAGCACCGCATCACCGCAATCCTTAGCAATCATCTTTCTTAATCCTCTGCAATCGTCCTTCTCAGCAATCCTCCTCCTCAGCAATCCTGACCCTCAGTAATACTCCTCCGCAATCCTCCTCTGCAATAACTCTGCAATTCCCTCCAATCCTTAGCAATCCTCTTCAACAATCCTTAGCAATCCTCTTCAACAATCCTCACCAAACCTCTGCAATCCTCTACAGTCCTCACCAATCCTCCTCAAAAATCCTTCCAATCCTCACCAATTCTCACCACTCCTCCACAATAATCTGCAATCCTCCACAATACTTAGCAATCCTCCTCAATCATTATCAATCCTCTCCTCAATCCTTATAAATACTCCTCCTCAGCAATTCATCTCAGTAATCATCTGCAATCCTCTTCGGCAATCCTCTACAATTCTCGCCATTCCTCTTAAACAATCCTTCGCAATCCTCACCGATCCTCACCAATTCCAATCCCTCGCTCGATCGTTCGGTTTGTTGTCTGTCCCTCATCCATTCATATAAAATTACATTCGTTCAGCAACTGCCTACACAAACTTGTACTTGACAACTACATTAATGTTTTGTATGCTGTATACTGCCGATGCATTTTTTATATTGAAAGTCTTCATTTTCTGTATGCGAATCTATACTTTAATAGTCAAGTGCTCATGAAACCACTTCAAAGTTGTAAGTGATAAAAAAATTAAAATTATAAAATATGTTTTATTAAAAAAAATTATTCTTATTTTACAGCGTTACAATTTTATAAGAAAGCACCGTAATCACAAAAATTATATCACTCCTGTGATATAATACCTGACCTTCAGTTCATCCATAATTGAACATATTTCAACAATACGTGAAAGATACCCGCATTTTTGTAGGTCAAGCAAATGTCTAGGCCTATCAACAAGTTCGTTCGTGTCTTCAGAAAATATGTAGCCGGTGTTTTCAGCGTCTTCTGAATTAAAAAGTGCGTAGTTTACTATGAACCATTTATACCAGATAGTTTAATTGACTGTTTTGGCACACGTTGTAAGAATTGTAAAATTCACACATTACTTGTAAATGTTTTCTAAAATATTTGTGAAATATTTTCAGCCTCAACGTTGCACATAAACTCACATAATGTTCTGTGTCACTTAAGTGTGTACTTCAATGGTATTTTAAAACAAATAGCGGCCAAACTTGTAGTGCAGCACATTGTGTTTTCGAATATAATGAGATTATATCAGTGTTTTAGGCAAACATTTGACGCATTGAAAAATGTAAAGCTGAATTTTTTTTTTGTTACCCGTCATGATACATTAAATGTTGCATAAGACTGTTTAGGACATAAAACGGAGCTTTAAATTTTATTTTTTTTTTCCATAAATTTATGGAAGTAGGCACAGAAAAATACTGGAAAGAGCGATTATAGCTAGATTCATGTATTAACTAACTTATATTTACAAATATTTTACCAGAATGATTTATGTACGGCACAAGAAGAACCTTGAAAGAAATACGTTTGTACGTGTAAATAATATGGGCACAAGGTATTATGCAAAATAAATGCATCCATCTGGCAAAACATTTGCTCACAAAGAAAAGAACTGACCGTTATCCGGGATTTCCCTATCTTAGATTTTCTGTATTGGCGTTTACAAAACGGTCAACTTCAAATAACTTATTTGGAATTAATTATGTTTGACGCTCTCTCAACATCAAAATATAACAGTAATGATTTAAGTCATTCAGCCTTTCTTTTCATCGATGATTAAGTTGGTACGCACATGCGCAAAATCTCAGCGTTTGTGAATATCTTCGCAGCTATTAAAATATCGATATAGTGATTGATAACATTTGTTTGTAGATAATGTTATTCTCTTCATTCATGTCTCACGCAATTTTCCATTAAGTATTCGTATGGTAGCTGTTTCTTAAACACTACACAATATTTTGTTCAGTAGCCAAACGGTACAGACTATAATGAAATATTCCAAGTACATTCATACAGGATCCGGCGGATGAAGTTATTCAATAAATAAGATCACTGAAATAACAGAACTAATTCTGTTTTTGTCATAACGGTATGGATTATAACGAAACATTCAAAATACCTTTGTATCAAATTTGGCAAATGAAGTTATTAGATAAATAACAGCACTGAAATAACATAACTCTTTCTTGTATAGTGGAAACGGTAAATATTGTAACGGAACATTCAAAATATCTTTATATTGGGTGCCACGAAAATAGTTACTGAATCAGTGACACAGTTAAAATAACAAAACACAGTTGGTTTTCACCGAAACGGTATAAATTGTAAAGAAATGTTCTAAATACTATTTTACCTGGTTCACCGAAAAAAACTTACCAGATACGTAACACACTGAAAATATCAAATTATTGTAAACTTTTGTAACGAAATGTTTAAATTACGTTTTCATAATTCATTATTGAAATAACAGTAAAACTTTCATTTTTGTAGTAAATTTAAAAACTGTATCACGTCTTAAACAGTATATGTCAATGTGTTACTACGATAAATAACGTTATTGACTCAGTTTTGATAACAGATAACAGGAGGATGACTTTAAGGGAAAAAAGGCGTTACTATAGCCCATTTTGTTAAGTTATCCCCCTCCCCCTGGTGAAAATCATTGGTGGGTGGATAGCGAGGGG